>OZ036003.1:5293753-5301253 GCA_964035015.1 Corallium rubrum
TGCAGAATCATTGCACGATGGTCATAAATGATGTTGAAAACTCTCACGTTAACCGTGCGTTCATTCAACGTCTCAGGGTTTTTTTCAGTTAGTCTCAAATTTTCCACCATAACAGACATCACTAATCCTACAAAACACTTTTTTGTTTTTCGAATTTTTTATATTTTTCGCGGGAAAATGACGTCACATGTTTGGTATGAAAATTTTGTTTAAATATTTTTGCATGTTTGATGACTGCTTCAGAAACAGCGTGTTATGTGGCCTCTAAAATCAAAAAGAAAATTGAAATATCTTTATTCAATAAAATGTTATTAACAACGTTTTGAAATTTGAATTTTCGTCATTTTGTTTCTATAAATAGCCCAAAATGGCTGGAAATTTTTTTCGGTTTTAAAGTTCACATAACACGCTGTTTTTGAAGCAGTCATCAAACATACAAAAATATGAAAACAAAATTTTCACGTCAAACATGTGATGTCATTTTCCTGCAAAAAATACAAAAAATCGGAAAACAAAATACATAGGATTTGTAGGATTATGGATGTCTGTTGTGGTGCAAAAGTTGAGACTAACTGAAATAAAATAATAATGATGATGGTACTTCTATAGCGCCTATACATTGCTGTCCTAAGCGCTTTACAATGTCATATTATGCTTTACAAAATTATTATCTATATTTACAGTAAATTTTTATTATAATATTAATGTTAAAAATGCTAATAAAATACTAAGAATGTTAATTAAGGTGGCTCCATACAGTTTCTTGAAAAATGGAAAATTCGGAAAAAGAATAAAACTGAATGTTATGAATAGTTAAACAGTCGGACAATCAAAAACTGTTACCAAATAAATAGCAACAGTCGTTGCTATGGCAACAATGACGTTTCAAAATGGCTGCCAATTACCCTTCAAACTAATTTAATTCGAAAAAAACTTTGGTGACCCCCAATTTTTTTTTCACTAAAACTTTCCTGGAAGTATGAGTAATCAATAGGCTGATTTTAAAAAAATTCTGTAAAACAAAATTTTTCAAAAATTAACAAACATGATTTTTCCGATAAAAAAATTATTCCTTCTACAGAATTTTTTTAAAATCGGCCTATTGATTACTCATACTTCAAGAAAAGTTTTAATGAGAAAAAAATTGGGGGTCACCAAAGTTTTTTTCGAATTAAATTAGTTTGAAGGGTAATTGGCTGAAACGTCATTGTTGCCATAGCAACAACTGTTGCTATTTATTTGGTAACAGTTTTTGATTGTCAGACTGTTTAGTTATGCATAACATTTAGTTTTATTCTTTTTTGGAATTGTTTATGCACGTGTTTTGGACCCTCAAACTTGTATTTCCCATTTTTCAAGAAACTGTGTGGAGCCACCTTAAAACCTAAAAGTAATTACAAATCATAAGTTTGTTTAAAAAGATGTGTTTTCAATTCAGATTTAAAAATGTTGATGTTACTAATCGATCTAATGTTCATTGGGAGCATGTTCCAGATTCTCGGTGCTGTAACCGAGAAGGCCCTGTACCCATATGTCTTTAAATTATAGTGTTGTTCTGTGAAACGCCATTTGTCTGAGGACGATCGAAGACGCCTTGCCAGCTGATAGTGGCATAAAAGTTCTTGCAAATATGTCGGAGCCACGTTGTTCATTATTTTAAAGCACATCAAATTGATCTTAAAAATGATTCTTTGCTGTAAATAAAACCTGAGAAGTTGAAGGAACGTACGGTTGACGTGAACGTTTTCAACATCATTTATGCCCGTTGTGTTGGGTAATTTAGCCCCATAGAGCCACGTACAAATCCGATCCAAATCCTATCTGATTCGGAATAAACTTTTATATGTTTGGATCGAATCAAATCGGATTTTGTTCTTTTTTTCTCATTTCGGATGGGATAAAACTTCATTTATGTCTTAATTTACATGGGCGTTTATTACCACATTTCAATTTCAAGTCTTTTATAGTAACCTTAATGCCCTAACAATATTTCGTGTTGTGTACTTGCCATCGTTTGACTGTATTTGTTGTTAAACAGTAAAAACTAAACGAACCGGCATCTGTTGTTTGCTTTACGGCTTTTCCGACTCCCCTGGCACAGCACACATAATATTCCTACCCCCGGATAATCTGACCGTGCTGACGTCAAGATTGCTTAATGCTAGTCAACTTTAGGATTGGGAACAAGTTCTAAGGCCGCAATGCGTCATATGTTCCACTACGTAAGATGGCGGCGACTGCCACGAAATGTTTGACTGCTGGCCACAGGGAAGGGCCCATCCAGTTTACTTAGAGATCAGTGGACAAGTCCCTCTTACCATGATCCCATACACCACGATCACATTCAATGCAATCAGCATCCCTGGCAGGGCATTCACATGCATGGGAAGTTAGACAACGCCGACTATGACAAACAAATGCTTCACAAAAATCACAAACAGCACCCTGAAAGAAATATAAAAGTTGAAATCTTTTAGCCATATCATAGTGACATTTAACCATTCCTACCTGAGCTGGCCAAAAATGGCCCCTTCTCACTGCCAATGTGTTCTACTGTAAGAATCATCCATCCAGTACCTCCCCTGAAAGGACTGAGGCAATTTGTCTAGTACCCCGTAACTAGATTTTCTTCAATCAAGCATTGACCACTCTAAGTGTCAAACACACCCCTGAATTTCCAAGTTCCCTCCATGAAGCCAGATGGGAATTATCAATATATTTTCTATATGATATAATGTAATGTAATGTGATGTGATGTGATGTGACGTGACGTGACGTGACGTGATGTGATGTGATGGGATGCGATGCAATGCAATGCAATGGAATAGCAATGCAATGTAATGTAATGCGATGTGATGCGATGCAATGTATGTAATGTAATGTAATGTAATATGTAATGTAATGTAATGTAATATGTAATGTAATGTAATATGTAATGTAATGTAATGTAATGTATAATGTAATGTAATGTAATGTAATGTAATGTAATGTAATGTAATGTAATGTGATGTGATGTGATGTGATGTGATGTGATGTGATGTGATGTGATGTGATGTAATGTAATGTAATGTATGTAATGTGATTTAATGTGATTTAATGTAATGTAATGTAATGCAAAGCAAAGCAATGCAATGTAATGTAATGTAAATGTAATGTAATGTGATGCAATGCAATGTAATGTAATGTAATGTAATGTAATGTAATTAATGTAATGTAATGTAATGTAATGTAATGTAATGTAATGTAGTGTAATGTAGTGTAATGTAATGTAGTGTAATGTAGTGTAATGTAGTGTAATGTAATGTAATGTAATGTAGTGTAATGTAGTGTAATGTAATGTAATGTAATGTAATGTAATGTAATGTAATGTAGTGTAGTGTAATGTAATGTAATGTAATGTAATGTAATGTAATGTAATGTAATGTAATGTAATGTAATGTAATGTAATGTAATGTAATGTAATGTAATGTAATGTAATGTAATGTAATGTACAGTAATGTAATGTAATGTAATGTAATGTAATGTAATGTGATGCGATGCAATGCAATGTAATATCATGCAATGTAATGCTCACAATCGTATTTTGAATGAGCTTTAATAGCTCATACTGTAGGTGAAACGTTAAATAAATTATTCCATTCCATTCCATTCTATCATATATTCTAGACCTACAGTAATATGCCATTACAAAATTCAATGTACATGTGATACAGCTATAATTTGATTTTGCAGTATTTTATTTTGTCATTTACAGATACGTACCACCATAGCCATTCCTGTGGCATGAGTATTAGGATGTTTCACAACACAATCACCAGATTTTGACATACATTTGGACTTTGCTAACAAAGAAATTTGACGATCACAATTTATACTAGATACTACCAAAATCGGTAGAGTACTCATTGGGCCCAAAATTAGAGCTGCTCCCATCGGTTCATTTTTGTAATTGATTAATCTTTGTCAACAATTGATTAATATTGATTAATCGTATTGATTAAATATGTCCTGAATTATGAAACATGTCCATGGTGGTTTGTCCATTCAAAGGAAGGGGGTGCTTTTATAAAGTTTTTACTAAATTTGTTGGGGATTGCCTCCCTTGTTGTCACCCAACAATTCAGTCACTATTCACGTTTTAAATCACTGTTTAATCACGGTTATAGATTGCGCACTTTCTCACGCTCTCACAGTTCACACAAGAGATATGACAAGACAGAGACGACGTTTAGTTTACACTTGACACTCCTAAATGATACTGCGATACTATTGGCTAATCAGTTTATAAATAATTGGTTTAACTAAGGCGTGTTCGTAATCAGTCATTACTAATTATCTGTTTAACAAAACAAGATTAAATCATTCTGGCATCATGCTGTGCAGGGTTGTTATAGATGATCTGATTATTGTTAAGTATAATCGATTGTGGAAAAAAAATGAAAAAATAATCAATTAATTGATTACCTAATCGATTAATTGGGAGCTCTACCCAAAATAATTAATAATGCATCAATAACAAGCCTAATGGTAAGAAATCTGAATGTACTGTAATCATGTTGATAGAAATAAACAAATTGTTTTGAATGTTGAAAAGATCTTGCAAGTCAACCCCATACAAAAATGTGCTATAGAATATTCTATGGAATATTCAATAAGAAATTGGGACAGCATATTCTATATAGGTTAATTCTATAGAATGTTCTGTAGAATATTCTGTTGGATCTAGAAATCCTATAGAATATTCCATAGAGTCCCAAACTCCAATAGAATATTCTATAGGATTCTATACAACATTTTCGTACCCTGAAATAACACGATGTAAATATGCCAGACTTCCCACATTAGTGTTATTGATGCATCGTTATTTTGGGTCTGACAAGCACTCTAAACTAGCTGCCTCCTCCACAAGCTCTTCCTATAATTTGTAAGAAAATTATTTCTCTGCATCGTGTAGAAATTGTGAAGCCAGTGGGAGCCAGGGAACTAGTGTAGTTGCACACAATGGTTGATGGGAAGGCCAGGTGAGAAAGAGCAGTGGTGTTGTGGCTGGGGGAGGGGGGTACTATTTGATATTCGTCGGGAATTTTTCAAAATTTTGTGGTTGTCAGAAAACTTGATCATCAGTTGACAATAGATTGTTTACAATAATGTAATGCTTACTAGATCGGCTTATTTCAGCCAGTTTGTTCATGTTGTCAACAACAGTGAACTCACATTATCCTGCCAGGCATTTGTCATAACTCATAGTAAATGCTACCTATTTCATTATAAAATAAGTTAGCACGTGAACAACAGAACAAGGGAAATTTCGCTGGATAACTTCACATTCTGATGTCATCTTAGTACTTAATGCTATATCTTCTTCTGCGTGGACGCAGAATGTATAATTTAGATTGAAGTGATTCAAACCTGTAGACTGCTAACCTACTGTATACTGTAGTTTTTTAGATCAAAAAACTTTGTAATGAAATTTCTTTTTTGAAAAATTAAGAAAAAATACACCTGTTGGAGAATTTTGGACTTGAGCCCCCCTTGTTGAACAGCTCCCACAACGCCACTGGAGGAGAGGCTTCGATCACCCCTTTTCCTCTTCATGCCTTCCCTTGTGCACCCACTTAACAACCTGTGCACCCCTCAGAGGCCCCCCATCCCAAATTACCTATTCCTGAAAAGCAACTGGGTCATGACTGGCAGCTAAACTAGTATGTTCTAGAGATGAGCCGATCACCAAAAAATACCGATCGGCCGATTCGATTAATTGATGGCCGATCATGACAGATAATCAGCCGATTAATCGGCCAAAGCTGATTATTTTTGCGTCAAAAATCACTTTAATTGCTGATGAATTCTCTCACATTCAAAGTACTTGTCTGTTGCTTGACTCCCACAATTTTACCCGAGAATATAAACTATTATACTTTGTCTCGATTTACTGCGCTTATATCGCCATCTTGGCATCTATTTTTGTCAGTTGTTAATTGTCGAATCACTCAAATGTCGAGTTCCGACAGCGAGAAACGTGAGATCGAGATTTCACTGATTGCGTTAGGTGCACCCAAA
Source organism: Corallium rubrum (assembly GCA_964035015.1). Taxonomy (NCBI): domain Eukaryota; kingdom Metazoa; phylum Cnidaria; class Anthozoa; order Scleralcyonacea; family Coralliidae; genus Corallium; species Corallium rubrum. The sequence goes on from OZ036003.1 coordinate 5,299,814, forward strand.
CTTCGAGAACAAGAAGACGACACATATTTTCACGTATTTTTATCAGAAATATGAAAACTCGGTAATAATCAGCAATCGGCTGATTATGGATTAATAATCGGCCAATTACCGATTATTGAAAAACGGCTGATTATCGGCCGATTAATTGGCTTAACCGATTAATCGGCTCATCTCTAGTATGTTCGGTGGTAGTCCAGACTGTTTTACTGTTCCATTTTTTAGTACACACCTATAATTTCACTACTACTTACCACATGCGGCACAGATAGGAAGCTTTTGAACTGACAAACAGAAATAACAAAAGGCACGATTTTTTTGTCTCCTAGAAGAATGAAAAAAACATTTTAAAATATGTCTCTATGTAAACACCCTCTTGGCTTTATATGACTGTACTTACATTTTGCACTTGTCACACTCCTAAATAAAAGAAAGAAAAGAAAGAAATTATATTAACAAGATCAAAAGTACTGTACAGGACAAGGCCTGCAACAGGCCCACACTCACAGATTCATTTTAGCCCCTTTCATAGGTGGCAGAACTGGGGGGGGGGGGGGAGGGCTTTGTAAAAGTGGAAAAAAGGACAGTGAGCATCCCCTGCCTTTGTGCCAAAGGTTAGGGTAATTATATGTTGAATATTTATACATCTTCGATATACAGCATTTTGAAAATTCCATATCACTAGATGACAATCATAAGAAAACCGAATAAATAAATGAATAAAAAATGAATGAATGAATGAATGAATGAATGAATGAATGAATGAATAATGAATGAATGAATGAATGAATGAATGAATAGAATAGAATAAAGCTTTATTTTATGAGGGAAAAGACGTATTACCTGTAAAGGTTATCTAACATATGGCCCTCACAATATTACAATATTTACAAATACAACAGACATAACTAATACACTATATATGGAAATAATGTCAAGTGATAAACTAGTCAAGTAGAAACACATTTACAATTCAATAAAAAATTACAATTGACGCAAAAAAGGTCTTCCGGATGGTTAATACAGGTAAGTTTATGAAGAAAGTAATTACTGAGTTTGCGTTTAGTAGTAGTTAATCTTAACGTGAAAGCATCAGAAGTACATGCAGGTGACATGGCAAGCTGTTTGCAATCATTATCTAAGGCGTACAGAGAATTGAGGCGCTGTAGAGAAATGTTCGTTTACCAGAATTAATACGGGGGTAAGGAAGCTTTAGGTCATATAAGCAGGCTCTAGTACGAGCGTGTTGTCGGGTGGCAGATAAGAAATTGAACATAAATTTAAAAGACGTTGGAGCATTAGGGTTGATTAGTATATTTAATAGTAGAAGAAGCTTTCTAAACTTAATTTGAATGAATGTATGAATGAATGAATGAATGAATGAATGAATGAATGAATGAATGAATGAATGAATGAATGAATGAATGAATGAATGAATGAATG
>OZ036003.1:5303753-5306253 GCA_964035015.1 Corallium rubrum
GTGGAAGTTTGGGAGAACGAGAATTGTAGTTGGCTATTTCGAGTTGTTATGTGATGTGATGCGATGCGATGCGATGCGATGCGATGCGATGCGATGCGATGCGATGCGATGCGATGCGATGCGATGCGATGCGATGCGATGCGATGCGATGCGATGCGATGCGATGCGATGCGATGCGATGCGATGCGATGCGATGCGATGCGATGCGATGCGATGCGATGCGATGCGATGCGATGCGATGCGATGCGATGCGATGCGATGCGATGCGATGCGATGCGATGCGATGCGATGCGATGCGATGCGATGCGATGCGATGCGATGCGATGCGATGCGATGCGATGCGATGCGATGCGATGCGATGCGATGCGATGCGATGCGATGCGATGCGATGCGATGCGATGCGATGCGATGCGATGCGATGCGATGCGATGCGATGCGATGCGATGGATGCGATGCGATGCGATGTGATGCGATGCGATGCGATGCGATGCGATGCGATGCGATGCGATGCGATGCGATGCGATGCGATGCGATGCGATGCGATGTGATGTGATGTAATGTGACGTGTGTAATACTAATGCGACGTGATGTTTAGTACTAGAGTGACGTAAAGTGACGTAAGATTAAGGATAAAGGCCTGGGGGCTGATCATCCTTACCCGTAGCCAGCGGCTGAATTACGAAGGACGTAGATCAACGTGGCCGATATCATAGCTACGGATCATACGGATCACAGCTAAGATATGGATGTTGTTTTAATATATAGAGGGACGAAGCACAGGAGAGATCAACTACAACTCTACTCACATAAGTTCCACCCAGGGCGCTTATATACGGGGCGGTGCAACGCGCTCATATCGCGCTGATCGATGTGTGATGCACAAAAGGACTGGCACGAGCGTGCTTCTGAGCAAAAGTTGATCAAAAGTGGATTTTTGGGCACTGTGATATTCCCGCTGTTTTTTCTTTAACTATGTAATTTTGGAGGAACCTTTTGCAATGTACCGACGAAGTAGTTATTCGTTTAATGTATGAATAAACGCCCTGGTTCCACCCATCCAGGAGGCAGCGCGCTAGCAGCACACGTCACCCCTGCTCCCAATGTGTTGTGTTGTTGACAGTGTGCTATGTTATGGTGTGGTATGATATGACATTTTATCATTTAAAACGTACCAAGAACTCCAATCTTATTCTTCAATTTTCGCCTTCTTATACACTCCCAAATCAACCCAAAAAGAACGAAGATACCAAGCAGTATCAATGAACAACGCAGAGTTTTAACAAATATCTTGCTTTCTGGATCAAAGACGCTCAACACTAATTCAAACCGCGAAAGATCTGTTTTTAACTGCAAAATCAAGAAAACAAACACAATTTTAAACAAGTACAATTGTCCATATATTCCAGACAAATTAATGTATTCAAGATAAGTTTTTTTGGAAACACCGCCGCCTATTTACGGCCTGTTGACTCGGGCCTTCATCAGAGCAATATAACAAATCGTAAATTAAACTCAGCGAAAACATCTGAGCTCCAGACGGGACTCGAACCCACAACCTTCCAAATGCAAGCCGGACGCTCTCACCATTGAGCCATTGGAACTCAAATGGTAGGCCGAGGTTGTTTTCGATATTTATACGGCTGCGAACTAGTCAACCCATAGCGTCCGGCTGGCATTCGGAAGGTTGTGGGTTCGAGTCCCGTCTGGAGCTCAGAGTTTTTCTCTGAGTTTAATTTTACGACAGCTTGTACAGCAAAAACAAACGAAACAACTTTACTAACTCAAGCTGAAAACACTAATAACGTACAAAAAGCATTTACTGAAAATAAACTGACACAATGTGACTTGTGACACGTAGACCAAGGTTGCTTTCGATATTTATACGCCTGGGAACAACGATTTGTTGCTATTTGTTGCGATATTTGTTACGATTTGTTGCGATTTGTTGTGATTTGTTGCGATTTGTTGCGATTTGTTGCAATTTGTTACGATTTGTTGCGATTTGTTGCGATTTGTATCGATTTGTTGCGATTTGTATCGATTTGTATCGATTTGTTGCGATTTGTTGCGATTTGTTACGATTTGTTGCGATTTGTTGCGATTTGTATCGATTTGTTGCGATTTGTTGCGATTTGTATCGATTTGTATCGATTTGTTGCGATTTGTTGCGATTTGTTGCTATTTGTGGCGATTTGTTGCGATTTGTTGGAATTTGTTGCGATTTGTTACGATTTCTTGCGATTTGTTGGAATTTGTTGGAATTTGTTGCGATTTGTTGCGATTTGTTGCGATTTGTTACGATTTGTTGCGATTTGTTGCGATTTGTTGCAAAATGGTTGTAGTTTATAAATGACTTCAGCAAACAGCTTGTTGTTATACTGCTCTAATAAGGGCGGTTATATACTGGGCAGTGAAACGGCAATAGAAAGCTATTCGACGTGTGATGCGGAAGTGGACAGCCAAATCCCAAAGAAATATATAAGCGTATATAAAGAAGTAT
>OZ036003.1:5311253-5346253 GCA_964035015.1 Corallium rubrum
AATAGTTTCAGTTGTTACAAAGGTATAGATAAATCTTTATATTAGTTAAATAGTTTCTATTTTGATAAATGTATGTGGTGACAAAAAATCTTTTTATAGTTCCTCACAACATTTTCCATATTATATTTGAAAGTGAACATGCTGGTGAGTTCTTATACAAAGTGAAACAGTCAGAAATGTGTTGTATTTTAACTAGTTTTTATGACATTTTATGACCTCCAGTGTTCTTAAAAATCACCCTCAGAATGCAGGAAATGGCATTTCCAAGACTCTAAATTTCAAAAATTTCAGGGGGGATACCCCCGAATAGTCCCTGTTTGTGAACGACCCCCGGGGAAATTCCTTAAAAGAGGCCCTGGGCTTCATGTAAACAAAAACTGAAATGCAAAATTCAGGCCGGTCTCATGTAAACACCACAACACCCCCTAAATTTCTATGTCTCCATAGCCCATAATTCTCCATAAAAGAAAAACAAGAGAAGTGGTGAGAAGCCAGAATGCATACCATAATCCAAATGATGACCCCAGCCAATGTAGCCAGTACCATCATTAGTACGAGCAGTGGCCAACAGGCAAAAATCCTTTCACCAAACTCATTTGCGACGCTAAAACCAGGAGTACTTGAGACGATGATAGCCACACCAGGTGACTCAACAACCGGTGTGTACGCAAATACTCCACCATAACGATCTTGGTTCTTATGACCGTACACTGGGAAAGATATATCTGTTTCCTGTCCAATACGAGCTCGCATTTGTTCTTCTGTGTACGCGTCAGCACTTTCATTGAGGCCGTTACGTCGCAGATCAAGTATTGAAGGGTTTTGAGTTGAACATTCTAAACAGCAATACGTAATAGCGTCTTGAAGAACTGTTGCCATAATTCCTTTCTGCTCTATATTACCATCTTTATATTTCAAGCTCACATAAGGTGGCAGGTTGTACCAGTTTGTTGTGAATCGTTCCTGACATCGACATGTTTCTAAGTGAAAGAAAGAGAACAATTTATACAACTCTGCTACTCTTAGTTAATTAGTTAGTTAGTTAGCTAGCTAGCTAGTTAGTTAGTTAGTTAGTTAGTTAGTTAGTTAGTTAGTTAGTTAGTTAGTTAGTTAGTTAGTTAGTTAGTTAGTTAGTTAGTTAGTTAGTTAGTTAGTTAGTTAGTTAGTTTAGTTAGTTAGTTAGTTAGTTAGTTAGTTAGTTAGTTAGTTAGTTAGTTAGTTAGTTAGTTAGTTAGTTAGTTAGTTAGTTAGTTAGTTAGTTAGTTAGTTAGTTAGTTAGTTAGTTAGTTAGCCTAGTTAGTTAGTTAGTTAGTTAGTTTGTTAGTTAGTTAGTTTGTTAGTTAGTTAGTTAGTTAGTTAGTTAGTTAGTTAGTTAGTTAGTTAGTTAGTTAGTTAGTTAGTTAGTTAGTTAGTTAGTTAGTTAGTTAGTTAGTTAGTTAGTTAGTTAGTTAGTTAGTTAGTTAGTTAGTTAGTTAGTTAGTTAGTTAGTTAGTTAGTTAGTTAGTTAGTTAGTTAGTTAGTTAGTTAGTTAGTTAGTGAGTGAGTGAGTGAGTGAGTGAGTGAGTGAGTGAGTGAGTGAGTGAGTGAGTGAGTGAGTGAGTGAGTGAGTGAGTGAGTGAGTGAGTGAGTGAGCGAGCGAGCGAGCGAGCGAGCGAGCGAGCGAGCGAGCGAGGGAGGGAGGGAGGGAGGGAGGGAGGGAGGGAGGGAGGGAGGGAGGGAGGGAGGGAGGGAGGGAGGGAGGGAGGGAGGGAGGGAGGGAGGGAGTTGGTTGGTTGGTTGTTTGGTTGGTTGGTTGGTTGGTTGGTTGGTTGGTTGGTTGGTTGGTTGGTTGGTTGGTTGGTTGGTTGGTTGGTTGGTTGGTTGGTTGGTTAGTTAGTGTTAAATTGCACACGTTAAAGAAGTTAAAAAGCTATAGGGAAAAGTAGGCAATACTATTCATGGACGTCTTGCTATGTGAAATAATAAAATGTGCATAGTTTAAATGTGACCAAGGTCTCTACGTTGTACTGTACATGTATACGTACTCATATTCATAATCTCATGTGCAAACGCTACCACTTTGGAGCACATAGGAGCTCCATCTGAGCCTTTTCTAGGCTCAGAGAACGTTGGAGTCTAACGTTTCGAACGAAGGCCCTTCGTCAGAGAGAAACGTTTCTCTCTGACGCCTTCGCTCGAAACGTTAGACTCCTACGTTCTCTAGATCTGTTTCGGCAGTATATCTAACCTTACTATATTTCGATTGTTGTTTCTACACTGCCTACGCCGCACGCTACTTTTATTACACTATATGGTAAGTAATGTTAGTTGTTATTTGAGTTGATTTGAAATGGCAAAGCATTATGGTTAAATGTATCTTGTTGCATGAAAACGAGGCTCCCAGGCCAAAGTTTCACAATTTTGATTATCATGGTAGTCTGCCATATTGTTTATGGAAGAAGATGGCTAATAACGTCCAAACTATATATGGTAGAGACACATCGTGTACGTATGTTGTTAGGCATTTCATAAGCTTTCATTTGATGTATATTTTAAGTTTCTGTGACGTGTGTAACTTTTTAAAATGTCCAACATGTTCGCACCATTGCTCGTCAAGTAATAATAATGGATTCCCACAGCTGTTGTAGAATTTCGGATATTGTTTTTAAAATACATAACGCACAACTTTGAAACATATATCAAACAGAAGATACTGTAAAATGCAATTTGCGGTACAACTTTCAAGTTTCTAGTTTAAGAGAAAGTATAAAAGTGATGGGAAAACGTACTATCATCTTGGTCTGAGTTGTAAACAAAACAAACTTAACAATTCATCCATCAGACCAAGATAATAGTAAGTTTTCCCATCTTTAAAATACTTCCCCTTAAGCTAGAAACTTGAAAGTTCTACCACAAATAGCATTTTACAGTATCTTCTGTTTGATATACATTTCAAAGTTGTATGTTAAATATTTTAAAAACGGTATTCGAAATTCTACAACAGTTGTGAGAAGTCCATATCATATTTATTACTTAACTTGACAACTTGACAAGCAATGGTGCGAACATTTTGGACATTTTAAAAAGTTACACACAACACCAAAACTTAAAATATACATCAAATGAAAGCTTATGAAATGCCTAACAACATACATACACGATGTGTTTCTACCATATATAGTTTGGACGTTATTAGCCATCTTCTTCCATAAACAGATATGATGGGTTTACTATGATAATCAAAATTGTGAAACTTTGGCCTGGGAGCCTCGTTTTCATGAAGCGTGACGTAATTATCGAAAAGGTCTATTGTTAATATTAATTTACTGACAAGTTTCACAACTATTCACTATATTTACCTGCTTGAACGACGTCACTAAATGGTCCCAAGCCATATTTGTTGATCCAACTCGCTCTCAGTCTGTATAAAGTGAAGGCTTTTAATCCTGGAATCAGGCAATGGCCAACCTCGACATCATAACACACTGTCGTGTTTTCCCTTTCATCTTCGGCTTTTACAAATCCAGTGCTAATTTCTTGATAGTAAATTTGAATGGATTGTATTTCAAAAAGTCCAAACATTTCAGTCAAGTTAACTCTAGTCCAAGTAACGTTTAACGCAGAAAGATGGGATCGTGAAATAGCGCTTAATTTGACGGGAGGCTGGTATGGACCTTTGATAAAAAAAATAGCGAAGTAAGTGAACTAAAGGGAGGTGAAGCGAAGTGAAGTGTAATGAAGTGAGGTAAGATGAAATGCAGTACAGTGAAGCGAAGTGAAGTGAAGTGAAGTGAAGCGAAGCGAAGCGAGGCGAGGCGAGGCGAGGCGAAGCGAAGCGAAGCGAAGCGTAGCGTAGCGTAGTGAAGCGAAGGGAAGGGAAGGGAAGGGAAGGGAAGGGAAGGGAAGGGAAGGGAAAGGGAGGGAAGGGAAGGGAAGAGAAGGGAAGCGCAGTGAAGTGAAGCGAAGCGAAGTGCAGTGCAGTGAAGCGAAACGAAGGGAAGGGAAGGGAAGGGAAGGGAAGGGAAGGGAAGGGAAGGGAAGGGAAGGGAAGGGAAGGGAAGGGAAAGGAAGGGAAGGGAAGGGAAGGGAAAGGAAGGGAAGGGAAGGGAAGGGAAGTGAAGTGAAGTGAAGGGAAAGGAAGGGAAGGGAAGGGAAGGAAAGGAAGTGAAGTGAAGTGAAGTGAAGTGAAGTGAAGTGAAGTGAAGTGAAGTGAAGTGAAGTGAAGTGAAGTGAAGTGAAGTGAAGTGAAGTGAAGTGAAGTGAAGTGAAGTGAAGTGAAGAGAAGTGAAGTGAAGTGAAGTGAAGTGAAGTGAAGTGAAGTGAAGTGACCTAAACCTTTTCTAGTAAAAGCAGAAACGGAGATAGGGTAAAGTGAATAAGCGTTTAAGTCGGCAATATCCATCGTTGTCTCATTGATTGTGAAATTAAGCATAAATTGGAGACCCTCAGGAGTCTTGTATCGTAGTTTATACCCAAGGATAATGCCGTGGTGGAAGTCTGGAGGAACTGGGCCCCATGAAGTGAAGTGAAGTGAAGTCATGAAGTGAAGTGAAGTGAAGTGAAGTGAAGTGAAGTGAAGTGAAGTGAAGTGAAGTGAAGTGAAGTAAAGTGAAGTGAAGTGAAGAGAAGTGAAGTGAAGTGAAGTGAAGTGCAGTGAAGCGAAACGAAGGGAAGTGAAGTGAAGGGAAGTGAAGTGAAGTGAAGTGAAGTGAAGTGAAGTGAAGTGAAGTGAAGTGAAGTGAAGTGAAGTGAAGTGAAGTGAAGTGAAGTGAAGTGAAGTGAAGTGAAGTGAAGTGAAGTGAAGTGAAGTGAAGTGAAGTGAAGGAAGTGCAGTGAAGCGAAACGAAGGGAAGGAAGGGAAGGGAAGTGAAGTGAAGTGAAGGGAAGGGAAGGGAAAGGAAGGGAAGGGAAGGGAAGGGAAAGGAAGGGAAGGAAAGGGAAGGGAAGTGAAGTGAAGTGAAGGGAAAGGAAGGGAAGGGAAGGGAAGGGAAAGGAAATGAAGTGAAGTGAAGTGAAGTGAAGTGAAGTGAAGTGAAGTGAAGTGAAGTGAAGTGAAGTGAAGTGAAGTGAAGTGAAGTGAAGTGAAGTGAAGTGAAGTGAAGTGAAGTGAAGTGAAGTGAAGTGAAGTGAAGTGAAGTGAAGTGAAGTGAAGTGAAGTGAAGTGAAGTGAAGTGAAGTGAAGTGAAGTGAAGTGAAGTGAAGTGAAGTGAAGTGAAGTGAAGTGAAGTGAAGTGCAGTGAAGCGAAACGAAGGGAAGGGAAGGGAAGTGAAGTGAAGTGAAGTGAAGTGAAGTGAAGTGAAGTGAAGTGAAGTGAAGTGAAGTGAAGTGAAGTGAAGTGAAGTGAAGTGAAGTGAAGGGAAGTGAAGTGAAGTGAAGTGAAGTGAAGTGAAGTGAAGTGAAGTGAAGTGAAGTGAAGTGAAGTGAAGTGAAGAGAAGTGAAGTGAAGTGAAGTGAAGTGAAGTGAAGTGAAGTGAAGTGAAGCGAAACGAAGGGAAGTGAAGGGAAGGGAAGTGAAGTGAAGTGAAGTGAAGTGAAGTGAAGTGAAGTGAAGTGAAGTGAAGTGAAGTGAAGTGAAGTGAAGTGAAGTGAAGTGAAGTGAAGTGAAGTGAAGTGAAGTGAAGTGAAGTGAAGTGAAGTGAAGTCATGAAGTAAAACAAAACAAAACAAAACAAAACAAAACAAAACAAAACAAAACAAAACAAAACAAAACAAAACAAAACAAAACAAAACAAAACAAAACAAAACAAAACAAAACAAAACAAAACAAAACAAAACAAAACAAAACAAAACAAAACAAAACAAAACAAAACAAAACAAAACAAAACAAAACAAAACAAAACAAAACAAAACAAAACAAAACAAAACAAAACAAAACAAAACAAAACAAAACAAAACAAAACAAAACAAAACAAAACAAAACAAAACAAAACAAAACAAAACAAAACAAAACAAAACAAAACAAAACAAAACAAAACAAAACAAAACAAAACAAAACAAAACAAAACAAAACAAAACAAAACAAAACAAAACAAAACAAAACAAAACAAAACAAAACAAAACAAAACAAAAAAAACCAACAAAAGAGTGACAGAAGAAGGGAAAGGACGTAAAGAGTGAAAAATAGAAAGAATAAAGGGAGGAATGAATGAATGAAGGAAGGAAGGAAGGAAGGAAGGAAGGAAGGAAGGAAGGAAGGAAGGAAGGAAGGAAGGAAGGAAGGAAGGAAGCTAAGGAAGGAAACTAAGGAAGGAAGGAAACTAAGGAAGGAAGGAAGAAAGGAAGGATGCAAACAAACAAACAAACAAACAAACAAACAAACAAACGAGCGAGCGCGCGAGCGAGGAGCAGCGAGCGAAAACGAACGAACGAACGAACGAACGAACGAACGAACGAACGAACGAACGAACGAACGAACGAACGAACGAACGAACGAACGAACGAACGAACGAACGAACGAACGAACGAACGAACGAACGAACGAACGAACGAACGAACGAACGAACGAACGAACGAACGAACGAACGAACGAACGAACGAACGAACGAACGAACGAACGAACGAACGAACGAACGAACGAACAACAAGAACGAACGAACGAACGAACGAACGAACGAACGAACGAACGAACGAACGAACGAACGAACGAACGAACGAACGAACGAACGAACGAACGAACGAACGAACGAACGAACGAACGAACGAACGAACGAACGAACGAACGAACGAACGAACGAACGAACGAACGAACGAACAACGAACGAACGAACGAACGAACGAACGAACGAACGAACGAACGAACGAACGAACGAACGAACGAACGAACGAACGAACGAACGAACGAACGAACGAACGAACGAACGAACGAACGAACGAACGAACGAACGAACGAACGAACGAACGAACGAACGAACGAACGGAGGGAGGAAGGAAGGAAAGAAAAATGAAAATTTATACGAAGATAAAAAAAAGTGAAGTTTAAACATGACTAACCATCTTCATCAGTGCTGCAGGTTACGATGTTGCTTTCGTTACTCTCGCCTTTTATTGTGAAAGCTGTCATCTTTACATTATACATTGTATATTTTCTCAAATTTCGGATTTCAAACGATGTTAACCAAGGGTCAATTAACAGCCTCGTTGCGTTTCCTTTTGCAAGATCGTCACGTTGATAGGTCATCCAGTACCCTCGAATAAAACCATTTCTCAGGTGGACAGGAACAGGCGACCAGTTTACCAGTAAGCTTGTTGAGCTGGTATTCTGCACAGTTATATTAAGAGGAGGACTTTTTGGAACTGAAGTAAAATTTTCAAAATAAACTACATCACATAACATATCATTACACAACACTGGTAAACCATGACACCACTCCACATAATACGTAACAAACCACACCACACTACACCACACCACACCACACCTCATCTCATATGTACATGCCTCATAATGACATACCTTCTTCTTCTGTAGTGTAAGACAACCAATCCGTCCAAACTCCGTCACCAATAGTAAATGCCGTCAATCGAAATGAATAGTTTGTGTAGGGAATTAAGTCCCTAATTTCCACATCTCGTCGTATCTCCAACGCAGAAACTGCTCTCTTCCTCCTTGACGTAGTAGATTGAGCGGTAATGTCTATAGTTTTTGCTGTCCAGTTACCCAAACTTGTTTGGTAGTACCGGATTTTATACGCTCGTAATATACCGTGCAAAAATCCTTCAGGAACATATCCCCAGTTTAAGTACACAAACCTTGAATATCTTTCAACTGTTGTTAAGTTGACTGGTGAACGACTGGGCACTAAAAATTATAATAATCAAATAATCAAATTAAGAACACTTAAAGTACCTTGGAAACGAAAATTAAGTGTTTTATTTAAAAGAACATTTAAAATGATAGAGTAACATCTTTTGCAGTTTTTCGTTTCCTTGCTTCGTTGTTGAGATATTTCAGTTTAATATAAATAAGTTTTGTGGAAACACCACGTAAAATATTTCTTTGCTAAGCTTTCGGCCTGTTGACTCAGGCCTTCATCAGAGCAATAATAACAAACTGTTGGCTCACGTCATTTATAAACTAAGCAACTGATCAATTAAATCACGTAAGAATACAATGGCGTATCACGTTAATTTTATTAATTAGAAAACAAAATTAAGCATTAATTCTTTGAACGTTTTCATGGCGATAAAGTAATATAAATAAGTTTTGTGGAAACACCACGTAAAATATTTCTTTACTAATAGATAAAACGCTCGCTACAAGAACGAATCTTTCTGCAGATCAGGTCTATGAACTGTTAACGCTGTGCCTAAATTCAACTTGTTTTCAATGGCGGAACAGATTTTTCGAACAAACTACTGGAGCAGCAATGGGTTCCCCTTTGTCTCCAATCATGGCTAACCTATACATGGAGGAATTTGAGAAGAAGGCTCTTGCAACTGCCCCGTTAAAACCAGGTATGTGGAAACGCTATGTTGATGATACGCTAAGTACCTGGTCACACTGTTTGAATGCTTTGTCTAATTTTCTTGACCACCTTAACAGCATACATCCTTCAATCAAATTCACTATGGAATTACGAAATCAAGACAAATCTATCCCATTCTTGGACGTTTGGCTTTCCGTTAAATCAGATGGGACTTTAAGTCATACTGTGTATCGAAAACCAACACACACTGACAGATACCTTAACTACACTTCATTCCATCATCCAAGTATTAAATCATCTGTGTGCAAAACTCTCGTTCATCGAGCGCGAACAATTTGTGACGAAGAACATCTTCAGGAAAAATTAGATCACCTTAAGTTGGTTTTAACTAACAACGGTTTTCCTGAGAAGATGATTCAAGCTTCTATGACTCCTTCAGGCTTAGATAAGCTATCCACTTCATCTTTATGTATGTGTGAAAAGTACCTTGAACAAATTGTGTTGACTACTGTGAAATACCTTCATATTTTAAATATTATATACCTTTAAATATTATATACCTTCATACCATAAATATTATAAGTGGTGTTTCCACAAAACTTATTTATATTACCTTATCGCCATGAAAATGTTCAAAGAATTAATATTTCAGTTTGTTTGATATGCAAATTAAACATTTTGACGTCACATGTGCATAATGAGTTATTAGAATAGAAGAATAGAATAATTTATTTAACCACGTTTCGCCTATGAGCTATTAAAGCTCGTTCAAAAGGCGATCGTGAGAATTACTTTACATTACAATACATTACATTACATTACATTACATTACATTACATTACATTACATTACATTACATTACATTACATTACATTACATTACATTACATTACATTACATTACATTGCATTACATTGCATTACATTGCATTACATTGCACTACATTGCACTACATTGCACTACATTGCACTACATTGCACTACATTGCACTACATTGCACTACATTGCACTACATTGCACTACATTGCACTACATTGCACTACATTGCACTACATTGCACTACATTGCATTACATTGCATTACATTGCATTACATTGCATTACATTGCATTACATTGCATTACATTGCATTACATTGCATTACATTGCATTACATTGCATTACATTGCATTACATTGCATTACATTGCATTACATTGCATTACATTACATAAATATTTAAAAAATTCAAAAATATATGTAGTTATATATATAATAGAATATATAATAGAATGAAGAGTTGTATATATAAATATATATAATTATATAAATTTTATATAATTATATAATTATTTATATATATATATATATATATTATAAATATATATAACAGAATGAAGAGTTGCATATCTTTGACATTTTCAAATATAATCACTTGGAAATCTACATGTATAGTGCTCTATATATAATATAAATAAGTTTCGTGGAAACACTATGTAAAATATTTCTTTGCTAAGCTTTCGACCTGTTGACTCAGGCCTTCATCAGAGCAATGACAACAAGTTGTTGGCTCACGTCATTTATAAACTAAGCAACTGATCAATTAAATCACGTAAGAATACAATGGCGTATCACGTTAATTATATTAATTAGAAAACAAAATCAAGAATGTTCTCCGAATAGGGCACACCACGTGCTGTTTAATGGCTGTCCTTCCTGAGAAATAGTTCGATGTTTTGCAATCTCAATAAATTCCCTTGTTCTTCGCGTGAAGTATTGCTTGTCGCTGGCTAAAGCCCCGGTCAAACGAGGATGAGAGTTGATGAGAGTTGATGAGAGTTGCAACTCTCGGTCGCGTTTGACCACCAACTCTCATCGACTCTCATGCACTCTTATCAACTCTCATCAACTTTGAGCTGGTTCAAATTTTAATGAGAGTTGATGAGAGTTTTTGCTCGTTTGACCGGTCATGAGAGTTGGCATATGAGAGTTGATGAGAGTTTAGCGGCTAGCGGTTTGCACTTTGTAAAAACAGGCTCAAACAAACATCTGTCTATTTATTTGCAACATGTCCTCTCACTTGAGTATCATAATAATCATCATTTCTTCACACAGTCGAATATGATGATTATCATGATGCTCAAGTGAGATTCTGTCCCACATGCGGGATGTTAAACTAAATTGCATATAACAAAAGAACCATTAGGGGTGTTGTGGTCGGGGTCTGAGAGGCGGGATTTTTCCCGGAAGGTTGTGGTTAGGGTTAGGTCGAACGGGGGGTTGTGGTTAGGGTTAGGGTTGTCAGGGGGGTTGTGGTTAGGGTTAGGGTCAGGTTTAGAGTAATTCAACGACATCTCACAAATGACGATAATCATCATTTCGAAATGAGAGGATATGCTGTTATTTGTCCAGTATGAGATTGTAAAAATACGAACTTTGTTTACCTCGAAATTCGTTCCTAGTCTCCCTACTACGCGCGGTAAATCCTACAACTCTCGTCAACTCTCATGGTCAACTCTCATCAACTCTCATCAACTCTCATCCTCGTTTGACTGGGGCTTAAGAGTGACGACTCTTCCCACTTAACACGATGGTCATACTTCCAAGCGTGTTTGGCAACAGCAGATTTATCCTGTTGGACTTTAATTCAACATGTCTTGTGCTCCTTCAGGTGAGTTGAGAGATTCCTTCCCGTTTCCCTGTTGTAAACCAAGCCACACTTACATGGAATGCGATACACTCCAGGCTTAGATAAGCTATCCACCTCATCTTTATGTGTGAAAAGTACCTTGAACAGTTTGTGTTGACTACTGTGAAATACCTTCATACCAGCATGATTTAGAATCCTCTCAATCTTGTGGGATGCTGGTCCGATGTACGGAAGAGAAACCGAAGGTGGTTCTTGCTGGGAGTGTGTTGGTATTCTATACACAGTATGACTTAAAGTCCCATCTGGTTTAACGGAAAGCAAAACGTCCAAGAATGGGATAGATTTGTGTTGATTTTGTAATTCCATAGTGAATTTGATTGATTGAAGGGTGTATAGTGTTCTAGGCGAAACACACGCACATGCTTCCTTGGAATTAATTCAGTTTGATAATAGCAAAGATATATAGGTTTTTTCGATAACTCATTATGCACATGTGACGTCAAAATGTTAAATTTGCATGTCAAACAAACTGAAATATCTCAAGAACGAAGCAAGGAAACGATGTTACTCTATCATTTTAAGTGTTCTTTCAAATAAGACAAACTTAATTTTTGTTTTAAAGGCACTTTAAGGGGTAATTCACGGATGAAATGAGGGTGTGAGATGAAACTTTTATTATAAAAATCTAAGCACTACCTATAAAGAAACAAAAAAGAAAAGAAAAAAGGGAGTAAAAAGTGAATAAATAAAGGAAGGGCGGACATACGGACGGACGGAGGGAGAAAAAGAGAGAGAAAGAAAGGAAGGAAAGAAAGAAGTAAGTAAGTAAGGTTGGAAGGAAGGAAGAAAGGAAGGAAGGAAGGAAGGAAGGAAGGAAGGAAGGAAGGAAGGAAGGAAGGAAGGAAGGAAGGAAGGAAGGAAGGAAGGAAGGAAGGAAGAAAAGAATGAAGGAAGGAAGGAAGGATGCAAACAAACAAACAAACAAACAAACAAACAAACAAACAAACAAACAAACAAACGAACGAACGAACGAACGAACGAACGAACGAACGAACGAACGAACGAACGAACGAACGAACGAACGAACGAACGAACGAACGAACGAACGAACGAACGAACGAACGAACGAACGAACGAACGAACGAACGAACGAACGAACGAACGAACGAACGAACGAACGAACGAACGAACGAACGAACGAACGAACGAACGAACGAACGAACGAACGAACGAACGAACGAACGAACGAACGAACGAACGAACGAACGAACGAACGAACGAACGAACGAACGAACGAACGAACGAACGAACGAACGAACGAACGAACGAACGAACGAACGAACGGAGAGCGGAAGGAAAGAAAAAGTTTAAACATGACTAACCATCTTCATCAGTGCTGCAGGTTACGATGTCACTTTCGTTACTCTCGCCTTTTATTGTGAAAGCTGTCATCTTTACATTATACATTGTATATTTTCTCAAATTTCGGATTTCAAACGATGTTAACCAAGGGTCAATTAACAGCCTCGTTGCGTTTCCATTTGCAAGATCGTCACGTTGATAGGTCATCCAGTACCCTCGAATAAAACCATCTCTCAGGTGGACAGGAACAGGCGACCAGTTTACCAGTAAGCTTGTTGAGCTGGTATTCTGTACAGTGATGTTAAGAGGAGGACTTTTTGGAACTGAAGTAAAATTATCAAAATAAACTACATCACATAACATAACATATCATTATACAACACTGGTAACCATAACACCACTCCACATAATACGCAACACACCACGCCTCATCTCATATGTAGATGCTTCATAATGACACACCTTCTTCCTCTGTAGTGTAAGACAGCCAATCTGTCCAAACTCCATCACCAACAGTAAATGCCGTCAATTGAAATGAATAGTTTGTATAGGGAATTAAGTCCCCAATTTCCACATCTCGTCGTATTTCCATCACAGAAACTGAACTGTTCCTCCTTGACGATGATTGAGCGGTAATGTCTACAGTTTTTGCTGTCCAGTTACCCAAACTTGTTTGGTAGTACCGGATTTTATACGCTCGTAATATACCGTGCAAAAATCCTTCAGGAACATATCCCCAGTTTATGTACACAAACCTTGAATATCTTTCAACTGTTGTTAAATTGACTGGTGAACGACTGGGCACTAAAAATGATAATAACAATAAAATAATCAAATTAAGAATAATTAAAGTACCTTGAAAACGAAAATTAAGTTTGTTTTATTTTTTTATTAATCGTAAGCGGTCAGAATCCTGGGCATTCCTGCAATTTGATTGGCTACGTGAGCGGGCCGTATTTCACGATATCTTGGACCGCGGTCCAAAAAGTTATTTTTTTACATTCTGTCATTTAAAATTGATTGATTTTCATAACTATTTCGCTTGCCACAGAAAAAATATATTCAACAGAGAGCTACGGGGATGCAAATGAGTTTCATTATCCAAATGGTTTTGACAACTTCATGTGTAAACAGCGAATTTTGAAAGAAACGCTGGTGGAAAACTGTCACAAAGCAAAATTTACGAGCGACATTTATAAACAAACGGTAGGAAAAACATACATCAACTTGTGAACACAGTATTTTGAATCACTAAATGAACCTACTATATAGAAGTATATATATAAAAAATCATACCACGAGAAGATAGAAAAGCTGAAACCTTTTGGCACTAAACTGTCTCGTTTCTTCTGTTATCAAACCGCTATACTCAACAAAAACCGCTACAAGTTTTTACCTTTTAGTCAAATATTTTCCACATGCCAACCTCATCGTGTCATGTCCTTTAAACTTGAATTACAAATGGCTTACTACAAACATTTTCGTCTTCAATCTCGAAGAACACACGAAGGAAGGAAGGAAGGAAGGAAGGAAGGAAGGAAGGAAGGAAGGAAGGAAGGAAGGAAGGAAGGAAGGAAGGAAGGAAGGAAGGAAGGAAGGAAGGAAGGAAGGAAGGAAGGAAGGAAGGAAAGAAAGAAGGAAAGAAAGGAAGGAAAGAAAAATAACATCATAATAATGAATACTTACTGCCTTCTGCAGTCCTAACTGTAACGTTTACAAATGCTCCATCCTTTGAGCTAAGTGCTGCGATTTGAATAATATACGATGTGAATTTTTTTAGATTTTGAAGTGTTATTGAAGTGAGTGAAGTACTCAGGGTGGTGTTCATAGCTATAATAGAAGAGTTTTCTTGCTCACGCGCTATAAGGATATAACCACGTACAGCGCGATAGAACAACTCTGTTTCATCGTAACCCCACTGAACAAACACAGAAGTTGAGCTGGTGTTATGGGCCGTGGCATTACATGGAAGCAACGTTGGAGCTGTTAAAAACATGTGTAAAAATACTTCATTAATATTGTTTTCCTAATATTCTATATTTAATAAAATCATAATCATATTGTTATTATCAGTGATCAAATCAATATCATAAAATCAACCAAATTTTAGTAACCACCACCACCCACCACCATCATCATCATTATTATAATTAATTTCATCACCACCACCACCTTTATGATCATCATCACCACCACCACCATCATCATCACCACCACCATCATTATTACCACTACGACCACCATCATTACCACTACCACCACCATCATCATCATTATCGTTATCACGACCATCATCGTCACCACCACCATCATCATCCACATTTATGATCATCATTACCACCACTATCATAATCACTACCACTATCATCATGATTATTATCACCATCACGACCATCATCATCATCATCATCATCATCACCTCCACCATCATCATAATTAATACTATCATTACCACCACCACCATCATAATCATCAAATCAATATCATCAATCAAACTTTAGTAGCATTGCCACAATCATCACCACCACCACCACCACCACCACCACCACAATCATCATCATCATTACCACCCTCATCACTACTACTACCTCTATGATCATCACCACCACCACCACAGCCGTCAATATTACCACTACCACTACTATCATCATTGTCACCATCACCACCAACATCATCACAATTAATACCATCCCATCACTATCACCACCTTCATAATCATCATCATCACCACCAACATGATTATCACCACCACCATCATCATTATCACCATCACAACCATCAACATTGTCACCACCATCATCATCATCATCGTGGTTGTACAGACTTACTTGGGCAAGTCGGAAACTGACACATGTAATAATGATAACAACTTTCAATGCGCAACTCCATTGGTTTATTTTCACAGATGAGATCAGCATCAACACAGAAGTCCGAGTTACAACGCCAGTTAGACCATGAACAGTTAAATGCTAAAGACAACATAAATCTTACCAAAAAAGCAACGACGTAAGGTGACGTAACATAAACTGACATAACGTGACGTCACATAAACTGACGTAAACTGGCATAACGTGACGTAAACTGACGTAGCATAAACTGGCGTAAACTGACTTAAAGATGACGTAAACTGACGCAGCATAAACTGACGTAAACTGGCATAAGCTGATGTAAAGATGACGTAAACTGACGTAGCATAAAATGACGTAAACTGGCATAACGTAACGTAAACTGACGTTAAGATGACGTAAACTGACGTAGCATAAACCGACGTAGTATAAACTGACGTAATATGAACTGACGTCACATAAGCTGACGTAAGCTGGCATAACGTGACGTAAACTGACGTAGCATAAACTGACGTAAACTGGCATAAGCTGATGTAAAGATGACGTAAACTGGCATAACGTAACGTAAACTGACGTTAAGATGACGTAAACTGACGTAGCATAAACCGACGTAGTATAAACTGACGTAATATGAACTGACGTCACATAAGCTGACGTAAGCTGGCATAACGTGACGTAAACTGACGTAGCATAAACTGACGTAAACTGGTATAACGTGATGTAAATATGACGTAAACTGATGTAGCATAAACTGACGTAGATAGATAGATAACTTTATTTTAGCAGGGTAGCCCAATCAGCGCAATGGCTGGTATCCATAGGGGCCCTGACGTAAACTGACGTCACTTAAACTGACGTAACATGAACTGACATAACATAAACTGACGTACAGTCATGTGACATAATTCTCTTTTGATAACGGAGTAGCAAAACTCCTACAATAAGTTTATTAAACACATACCAAACAGTTTAAAAAATGGCGATGAGCGAAGTATACGAACATCGCCTACAAAATCAAAACTTTTTATGTCCGGCCAGGAAATCAAATTCCCATTCTCTGTTCCACCGATTTCAGAGTGAAGTTTGGAAATAACAGTTGAACCAAGAGTGTAATTCCACATATTATAATGCGCCATTTCACCAAAGAAAGATTGTTTTGAAACAAATCCGCCTTCAAGTAAATCTTGTTCTTCTCCAAGCATAAGAACACCTCCTCCAGGGTGGACCTGGTTAATACCAACATTTTCGTGCAAGGCATGAAAGGAACCATTGATGTAAAACGTGATACTATCTGGATAAAGTCTTCTCTCAAAGCAAAGATGGTGCCAAGAATTCAAAGCCAGGCTTGCAGGAATCAAACTATAAAACAAATATCGAAATAGAATAAGGTTAGATGTACTGCAGAAACAGAGAACGTAGGAGTCTAACGTTTCGAGCGAAGGCCCTTCGTCAGAGAGAAACCTTTAAAACAAATATATATTCACAAGAGTTTACCGCACAGAAGGGCATGTGGTGTGTCGTCAGGTTTTACCGTGCTGCCTCGACGCTGAGGGCCGACGTTAACCCAACCGGTTAGACAGGCTTGGACTGGTTATTTTGCTTTGAAATCAACACTTAGCCATTGTTCTACAATACTCAGCCATTGTTCCACGAACTCAGCCATTGTTCTACAATACTCAGCCATTGTTCGACAATACTCAGCCATTGTTCTACAATACTCAGCCATTGTTCTACAATACTCAGTCATTGTTCTACAATACTCAGCCATTGTTCCACGAACTCAGCCATTGTTCTACAATACTCAGCCTTTGTTCGACAATACTCAGCCATTGTTCGACAATATACTCAGCCATTGTTCTACAATACTCAGTCATTGTTCTTACTCAGTCATTATTCTACAATACTCATGCAGTCATTGTTCTACAATACTCAGTCATTGTTCTACAATACTGTGTCCTCAGTCATTATTCCACAATACTCAGCCATTGTTCTACAATACTCAGTCATTGTTCTACAATACTCAGTCATTGTTCTACAATACTCAGTCATTGTTCTACAATACTCAGCGATTGTTCTACAATACTCTGCCATTGTTCTACAATACTCAGCCATTGTTCTACAATACTCAGCCATTGTTCTGTTGAGTTTTGTGTTTCTTTTAATAACAGCTTCAAATAACAATAGATAATTTACATAATATAATCCAGTAACAAATGTCAATACACATAGCCATGTTTTTCTCTCCTGAAAAAAACATCTTATATACTTCATGTAACACTAATTATAGCTTAACATTACTGACGTAATACTTGAATGCCAACACTCCCACTTAATATGAGCTATGATTATAACTGAATAACCCTCTTTAAATACGAAAACGTCTCTCTTTCGTCTACCCTTAAACTAGATTTCTTTAACGTTTAACATGTCTCTGAATTTTTGAAAAGTTTGTCTTGGTAGACTCTTCGTCATAATATCAGCTAACATCTGATCTGTACTGCAGTATTTCACGTTGATAGATCTGTCATTGACTTTCTCTCGAATAAAGTGATATGCCACGTCAATGTGCTTAGTACGGTTATGGAATCGTGGATTTTTAGATAGTTCTATGGCTCCTTGATTATCTTCATTCATAACCGATGGTTGATCTTGTTTTTCTCCGATGTCGTTTAGTAATCTTCTTAACCACACAAGCTCTTGTGTTGCATGACTGAGCGCCACATACTCGGCTTCGGTTGTTGATCTGGTAACGCCTGGTTGTCTTTTGCTGCACCAGCTTATAGTTGATCCATTTATCTGGAAGGCATAACCAGATGTTGATCTTCTTGTATCCAAGTCGTTTGCCCAATCTGCGTCTGAATAACCAACTATAGAACATGTTGCACTTCTGCCTTCGAACACTAGACCATAGTTCATAGTACCAACCCAATGTTCTTTGCTTGGTTTCGCCATGAACTTTGATAGTATGCCAACTGCGGAGGCTAGATCTGGTCTAGTTGCGGTGGTCACATAGGTTAGACATCCTATGAGCTTCTGGTATTCGTTAGTATTTGTGGGATTTTCATCTTCTGGCAATTCTTGAAAATGTTTCCCAGGCTCTAGAGGAGTTGACACAGGTTTGCATTGCTCCATACCAAATCGCTTTAGAATACCTTCTAAATATTTGGTTTGACTGATCGTCATCTGTCCTCTTTCTCTATCTCTTTTAATAAGTATTCCGAGAATATGCTTCACTTCTCCCATATCCTCAATCTTGAACTTCGAACCGATTAACTTCTTCTCTTCATTTAGCATGGATAAATCATTGGAAAACAGCAGTATATCATCGACGTGGATTGATAGAATAACAAACTTGATAATTCCATTCTGATCTTTGATAGATTTCATATACAAACATCGATCAGAGTTCATTTGTTTGTATCCACTTGACTTTAGAAAGGTGTCGATGGCGCTGTTCCAGCATCTCGCGGATTGTTTTAATCCATAAATACTTTTCTTTAGCTTACAGACGTGGTTTGGACATTCCTTGCTAACATAACCGTCTGGTTATCGCATATATACTTCTTCTTCTAGGTTTCCTTGCAAGAATGCTGATTTGACGTCCATTTGGTGGTCTTCCCAATTCTTATAGCACTTGACAGAGCTAGTAATGATCGAATCGTTGTACTTCGCACTACAGGTGAAAATACTTCCGAGTAGTCGATTCCTTTGGCTTGAGTGTAACCTTGGGCCACTAGTCGAGCTTTATATCTTTGTACACAGCCGTTTTCATCTCTCTTTACTTTGAAAACCCATTTGCTGCCTACGACATGCTTGCCTTCGGGCAACGGAACAAGTTCCCAGCCAGTCCCAGGTGTCGTTTTCAATTAAGGAATTGAATTCTGAATCGGTAGCTTTCTTCCATCCTGTTGAATATTCTCCGGAGAAGGCTTCTTTAAGATTAATTGGTTCATTTATAACAGCAGTTATATCGTTCGCTAGATAACATTTCTCATCGAATCTATTGGGTGGTCTTCGTATTCTTAGTTCATCGACGTTTCGAACTTCATTCATGAACGTCTCCTCGAAGGTTGCTCCCACTTGCTGGTCATCAGCTCGTTGGTTTGGTTCGACATTCTCTGCGACTCTTTGATTAGGAACTTCGTTTTGTTCTTCACTTCCGTCAGTAAGAATTTCTTCAATCGCTAATGGAATGTCAGAATCTGTACGATCATCAAAGTTGGTTGAACTTTGGACATCAAAGTCATGAAATTTCTTCTCTAGAAATATGACATCACGACTGCGAGTAAATTTGCGAGAAATAGGATCGTATAACTTATATCCTTTCACATCCTCGGGGTATCCCACGAAAAACGACTTTCTGGATTTTGGGTCCAGCTTCTTTCTCTGGTTATCAGGAATATGCAACACATCCGAATACACGTAGATTCGACACATCAGGTTTCCTCTTGCATGAACAAGCATTCATACGGAGTGATACCAGTTAAGGCTGTCGTTGGGCTGCAGTTTCGGACGTAAACCGAGGTACTGGCTGCTTCGGCCCAAAATTCATTTGGCATCTGTGCATGGGATAACATGGATCGTGTTGACTCTACGATGGTGCGGTTCATTCTTTCCGCTACGCCATTCTGTGCTGGGTTGTATGGTACGCTTAGTTGATGAACGATATTACTCTTCAGGAAAGACTCGAATTCTTTCGGGGAATATTCTCCTCCATTATCCGAACGTAGAATCTTGATTGGATTTACTCCAACGTTCATAGCATAGGCATGGAACTCTTTGAATTTTTCCAAGACTTCGCTCTTATTCTTCATGAAATAAACAAACGTGTACCGTGAGTAATCGTCGATGAAGGTTACATAATATCGTGATCCACCAAGAGACGATACGGACATTGGACCACAGACATCACTATGGATAAGTTCGAATGGCTCACTAGCACGATAATCAGCAGTCTTCGGATAAGGACAGCGATGTTGCTTCCCTTTGGTGCACGCTTCACAGAATCGATCCTCATTTGTCTTGCTTACACCGTCCATTCCACTTACCATACCTTCGTCAATGAGTTTGTTCACATTGTTCATTCCGAGGTGACCAAATCTACAGTGCCATATATACCGATCTGCATTAGGTTGTTGCTTGGCGATGTTCACATGCTCTTTCATAATCTTCAAGACATATAACTTTCCTTGGACCTCTCCTTCAGCTAAAATCTTTGAATTCCGGGAAATTTCACACCTGTTTTCTTTAAAGGTAACTGTTGCACCACGCTTTACCATTGCATTAACTGACAGCAAGTTGTTCTCTAACTCTGGCAGGTACAAAACGTCTTGCAATGCTATCTTTTGAGAATGGTCATCCACAGCAGCTTTCACATGACAAGTTCCTTTTCCATATGCAAGGATTGATCTATTATCACCGAGATTCACTGTGCATGGTTTCTTAAATTCCACATAGTTGGACAGACAATTTCTTTCGAATGTCATATGTTGGGTCGCCCCTGAGTCGATAATCCATCCGCATTTATCTTCATTCTCAGATATATATAATGCTGCTTCATCATTATGATTATCTTGCTCATTTTTCCCCTGTGCTAAGGAAGCAGATCTTCTTCCTTTGCTTTGATTACCATCACGTTGTGAATTATTACTTCGTTTAGGACAGTCACGTGCAAAGTGTCCTTTCTCTTCACAGTTATGACAAGGTCCATTGAATTTCCGACTAAACTTTACTTCATTACCTTTGTTAGTTGGCTCTTTCGGCTCATATCTTCTTCTGTTGTATGGTCGTTGAGCAGAATATGCATCTTCAACTTTCTTCGAATCAGAAATTCTATCGGCATCATTTAACAACATAGCTTTCACTTTCTTAAAAGTGACCTTTTCCTCTCCAACAGCATCTAATGCAGTAATGAGTGGCTTGAATTCATCCGGGAGACTTCCAAGCAAGGTCATAGCTAGTTATCCGTCATCAATGTTCGCACCCATTTCTTTTAGCTGGTCATGAAGGGACTTATGGTTCATATGCTCCAGCATATTTCCACCACTTTGAAATTTACTTGAATAGTACTTTTGGCCTAATCCTACAGTCTGAGATATTGAGATTCTAGCAAACTGGTTCTTCAGGGCATCCCAGGCCTCTTTAGCCGTAGTTGTGTTCCTTACATGGATTTGTTGATCGGGTTCTACCCCCAAACAAATGTACGTCCAGGCCTTTTTCGAAGCAGACTTTACCTTTTCAGACGCATCTTCAGCAGGAACTTCAGCTGAACCGTCAACATGCTCAAATAAATCTAAACTTTCGAGATACAAGCGCATATTAAATGTCCAGTCGGGATAGTTTGCTCCATTTAATTTCTGAATCTTAAAATCCGTCGTCAACGCCATTTTTGCCATTTCGCATGCGGTCAAGTTACTCCGTAGCTAATCCGTCTTCAAAAAAATACATCACAACACTTCAATCAATTCAGGCACATTATGAAATGTCCTGGGCCCATAACCTGTTGAGTTTTGTGTTTCTTTTAATAACAGCTTCAAATAACAATAGATAATTTACATAATATAATCCAGTAACAAATGTCAATACCATAGCCATGTTTTTCTCCCCTGAAAGAACATCTTCTATACTTCATGTAACACTAATTATAGCTTAACATTACTGATGACGTAATACTTGAATGTCAACATGTTCCACAATACTCAGCGATTGTTCTACAATACTCTGCTATTGTTCTACAATACTCAGCCATTGTTCTATCGATCTATGTAGCTAGTCAATTTAACACACACTCACATGTTGCGAAATCTGCTATCTTCGGTCCTCCATGCATATTTAAATGATTGCAGAACACTCTCATAACTTATAAGAATATGATCAAGACCACTCCTCTCACTTGAAGTCACATAAGAGGTATAAATAGAATCTTTAATTGTAAACTCGGTATGTTTGGCCCAAAGGCAAATGGTATACTCAGAAATACTTTGCGAAGGTACCATTTTGACGTATCGAAAAACACCAGGTCCAAGGTTTGGAAAAAAGAGTCTATAATCGTAATCTAAAGAAAACAAATAGACATATATATATACATAAAGTATACCTGAGTAAGGGACTCAACTTAACTTGTTACAACATTTGTGTAAAGTATTATTTATTTAATAGTTGGATCGATTTCCTTTATTTTTCGTACAGATTGTATCGTTGGCATTTAGCCTTCTTCCTCGGTATACAATTCTTACAGGGGGAATTTACACGAATCTGGGTTGGCTTCCAACTTGGTGTCAAGACGTGGTCGATTATTAGTCACCGTGTAGTCACTAAACAACATGGCAAACAACACGGCTAGTGATGTTCTAAAACGTCGTAAGTAAATTTCGATTGTTTCAGTTGTCGTCGTTGCCTTGCATTTTCGCCTATTCGTTGGTGTACGCGAGAAAACAAGGCAACAACATCTGAATTGAAGTCGACATTTTTGTAGTCCATCTCAGTTTTGTAGTCCTTCTGAGACAGACTGTCAAATATTTGATCTTGTCACTAGACCACTGGGGAAGATGAGAATTCTTTTCTTTGCCATGCGCTCGAACTTGCCATGTTTACACAGGAGTCTGATTTGACAACAAACAAAAATGGCGCCAAAGACACGTTCGTATATTAATATAAACTCCTGAGTACGAGATTGGACACAAATTATCATATTGCCGACACTTTACACGAACCGGGTCAGCTCGGGTCAACCTTAAAATGATTTTGTTGTAAGTTGAAAAAATTTGTTGAAAAAAGTAGACTCCAGTTCTACTTGCTGCAACATGCTGATTCAACTTGCAACAAAATCATTGTTGCATGCGTGACAATGTTTAAGGCAGATGGTAATACGTGCAACAACGCTATTCAACTTACAACGCAACATTGTTGCAGCAATTTGTTGCTCGTATTACTTCACCTTTAATTGATCGGTTGTAGTTTATAAATGACGTTAGCCAACAGCTTATTGTTATACAACTCTGATGAAGGCCTGAGCCGGTCACAGTATAAAGAACAACCAGACATCCGACTCGCGGGAAAACTTGTCCCTTTTTTCTCAATGAGCATACGCCATCCTACGCCATGCTGGTAAGCTCCACCGCACTTTTGACGCTCAAATTATCCGGTCGAACTTAACCAGGATGGCGACGCCGATGCTTACTCCACCCCTGAAAGTCCCCCGGCACGCCCCCGGCACGCCCCCGGCACGCCCCCGGCACGCCCCCGGCTCGCCCCCGGCTCGCCCCCGGCTCGCCCCCGGCACTTTTGACGGTCGAGCTCCAGTGGAACTTATCTTATCGAGCCATTCAAAGTAATAACAATCGAAATATATTAAGGTTAGATATATTGCCGAAACAGAGAACGTAGGAGTCTAACGTTTCGAGCAAAGACCCTTCGTCAGAGAGAAACGTGACGAAGGGCCTTCGCTTCGAAACGTTAGACTCCTATGTCCTCTGTTTCGGCAGTATATCTAACCTTACTATATTTCGATTGTTGTTTCTACACTGCCTACGCAGCACGCTACTTTTATTACATACGAAGTAATGGAAGATTTAAGAAATGAGAGCAGTAAAAATGCTTAAATTCCACCATCTTCCACGTGAAACACGAACGCGAGTTTACACAAAAAAGTCGGATTTTTAGGCTTTTATATATGCAACGTGATAAATCTGCTGTTGCCAAACACGCTTGGAAGTATGATCATCGTGTTAAGTGCGAAGCCAGCGATAAACAATACTTCACGCGAAGAAGAAAGGAATCTATTGAGATTGTAAATAAAACCTCACAATCATCTCTCAGAAAGGACAGCCATGAAACAGCACGTGGTGTGCCCCATTCAGAGAACATTCTTGATTTTTTTCTAATCAGTAATAAAATTAACGTGATACGCCGCTGTATTTTTACGTGATTTAATTGATCAATTGCTTATTTTATGAATGACGTGAGCCAACGTCTTATTGTTATTGCTCTGATGAAGGCCTGAGTCAACAGGCCGAAAGCTTAGCAACAAAACATTTTCACGTGGTGTTTCCACAACATACTTATCTTGAATATACAAGCTTACCTGAACAAAAACGTAGGTGCGAAATGGCAAAGTGCGTGAACCACAATGTCTAAAAAACATAATATAGAAAAACCGCAGTTATTTTCTAATGCCTGAAACTCAGTTTCTAATAAATTTCCGCTCCGCGCGCAAAATTCCGCCTCGTGGAAAACAGAGAAGGTATTTTTTTGGTTAACTGGCCAAACGCTTTCAACATTTCATTCAACATCGTTCAGCATTGTTGAACGCGTGTTGAACGAAAATTTGAACATGTTCAAATTTCGTAGCGATAGACACACCAGGCGGAAAACGCAATTTAAAAATGAATATCAGAGCCCAGCAAATGACTTTGAAACAAGACATAATAAAAAGAAAAGAAAATTTATTTACTGACGTTTCGTTGTTACATCACAACATCTTCAGAGCATTTAAACTATATTACAGTTGGTTCACTATATATACTACAAAGATATACTGGTTTAAAATTACAAGAACGGTTACAAAATTTAAAGTTCAAACGGACAAATGAACATCAAGAACAGACAACAGAGATTGAATATCAATAACAGACAACATACTAAAATAGATCAAGAGGAGTTGATCTTATAGTGGCATTCTTGTAATTTTAAACCAGTATATCTTTGTAGTATATATAGTGAACCAACTGTAATATAGTTTAAATGCTCTGAAGATGTTGTGATGTAACAACGAAACGTCAGTAAATAAATTTTCTTTTCTTTTTATTATGTCTTGTTTCAAAGTCATTTGCTGGGCTCTGATATTCATTTTTAAATGTTCAAATTTCGTTCAACATCATTCAACACCATTCAACAACGTTCAACATCATTCAACAGGGGTGGCCAAACGCTTTCAACAACAGATTCATAGTGATTTGCAACATAATCTTATTTGTGGAGTTATTTATAGACACCCAAGTAGTAATCTTGAAAATTTTATGTGCTATCTAGATACAACAATAGATAAAATTAATCGGGAGCAAAAGTTTTGTGTTATGATGGGTGATTTTAATATAAATTTACTTAACTCTGACTGTCATCAACCAACAGATGATTTTCTTAATACACTTGGGTCATATTTCTTTAGCCCTCATATACTTCAACCTACTCGAATAACTGATCATTCTGCTACTTTAATTGACAATATATTTTTTAATGCTATTACCCATCATACTATAAGTGGAAATATAATTCATGATCTTATAGATCATCTTCCTAATTTTCTAATTGTTAATAAATTTTCCACTCTTCCAAAAAAATTCAAATTTTTTAGAAGGGACTATTCCAACTACGATGAAAATGATCTAATTGATGATTTACAATTAATAGATTGGAATGTGGAATTGCCTGAGAGCAGTGATGTTAATATTGTTTTTGGGGCATTTTACACTAAGCTAAATACAATTATTGATAAACATCTTCCATTGAAACAGATTAGTAATAAGAAAGTTAAACATATGTCTAAACCTTGGATTACTAGTGCCTTAAGAGTATCTCTAAATGTTAAAAATAGCCTATATAAAAAATATATTAAAACTAGGTCAACTTATTATCATAATAGATTTAAGATTTATAGAAATAAACTGAAACATTTAATACAAATTAGTAAAAAGGAATACTATAATGAATATTTTAATATTAACAAAAGTAACATGAAAAATATCTGGAAAGGAATTAAGAAGATTGTAAGTTTGAAACCAACAAGTTGCAATTTTCCATCTAAGATAATTAAAGAAAATAGTTAATTAGTTGATACCACATCAATTGCTAATGCTTTTAATGAGTTTTTTGTAGAAATAGGGGATAAATTGGCCAAGTCAGTTCCTCTTGTTGCCAAATCTCCTTCATCTTTTATGCCAACTAAACAACCAAATAGTTTATTCTTTTCTCCGATTACACAAAATGAAATAGAGGATGAAATAAATGTTTTAGATCCAAATAAAGCAGTTGGACCCTATAGCATACCAACGTACATCTTAAAAAAACTTAAACACTCATTTCTTGGTCCATTAGAAATATTGTATAATCTTTCAATTTCCACAGGAAGAGTTCCTGATAGTTTTAAAATTGCAAGAGTTATACCTATTCATAAAAAGGGATCTCACTTGGATCTTTCTAATTATCGCCCCATTTCATTACTTTCTGTTTTTAATAGAATTCTTGAAAAATTGATATATCGTCGACTCATAAAATTTATTGATAAGCATAATATACTATACAACAAACAATTCGGCTTTCGAGCAAAGCATTCTACCCTTTTAGCTATTTTATCTATTACTGATAAAATACAAAAAGCTGTAGAAGCTAATGTTTACTCTTGTGGAATCTTTTTAGATTTTAGTAAGGCATTTGATACTGTCAACCACAATATTCTATTATATAAACTTGAACAGTATGGAATTAGAGGTGTGGTTAAAGACTGGTTTGTTTCCTATCTTCTAGATAGAAAGCAATTTGTTTCTGTTGGCAGTGTCAAATCCGAGGAAATGTCAATTAGATGTGGAGTGCCACAAGGCAGTGTCTTAGGACCATTGCTGTTTCTTTTATACATAAATGACTTTCATAATAGCTCCACTCTTTTTGACTTTCATTTTTCTATAGCAATAAAAGTTTAGTAATTCTAGAAAAGAATGTTAACATTCATTTAAATTATGTAAACGAATGGCTATGTGCAAACAAACTTTCACTTAATATGGATAAATCAAATTTTATTATTTTTCATACTGCTCAAAAAAAGAAACCTTATACAGTAAAATTCAAACTTAATGAACCAAATTTAAAGGAAGAGCAAACCATTCGATATTTGGGCATTTTAATCGACAGTCATTTAAGCTGGAAACCTCATGTTATGCAACTTACAAGGAAAATTAAGCGTAGCATTTGTATCAAAGATTCGACATTATGTTAACATGAACGTTCTTTCTAATTTGTATTATTCATTAATCTATCCCTATTTAACATATGGCATTGTTGCTTGGGGCAATACCTATTCCACTACAACTAATCCTTTATATATATTGCAAAAAAAGGCTATTCGTATTATAACTTTCTCTGATTTCTATGATCATACTGATCCATTATTTATAAAACTAAAAATGATAAAATTTTCCGATCTAGCTTATTTTTATACTGCTGTTTTTATGTTTGACTTTCATGCAGATGATCTTCCCTCTTCATTTCAAAATTACTTTACTGCTGTTAGCAATATACACCATCATAACACAAGACTAGCTTCTCGATCCACCTACTCTTTACCAAAGGTTAGGACTAACTATGGCAAATTTAATATTAGATATATTGGTGCAAGTATATGGAACTCAATTGATGAACAAACAAAGAGTCTAAATAAAACAAATTTCAAGAAAAAATTGAAAAGCAATATTCTTGATAAATATACTCATATTTGTTAAATATGGATATATTCATAATTATTAACACCACTTATTTTACCTTTTCTCCAAACAGTTAATTTCTTAATTAGTTGTTATTAATATAGAAAGCCAACTAACCAGGCTAGTCTTTTGACTATTTTAGTTGGCTTTTTACCAAAAAAAACCGTTCAATATTCTTCTTGTTAATTAATTAATTTAAAAATTTATGGTAATAAAGATTCTTCTTCTTCTTCATTCTTCTTCTTCTTCTTCTTCTTCTTCTACATCTTGAATCACGATTGAATTCAACAACGTTGAACGATGTTGAATGAAATGTTGAAAGCGTTTGGCCAGGCCTTAAAGTCGGCAACCCTATCAGCAATGATGCATATTTAGATAATCCTATAGTGGGCCTATCACATGCATGTTGTAAAAGCCTGGTTAGCGGGATGGCTCGTTTTCTTCTTAAACATCTCTAATAACCCGCCAGCTATTATTATTATTATTATTTTAATTATTACTGCTGTCCTTTATTTGCACATCTAGAAGTTTTGTATTATTTCATGACACTAAACTAAGTTTAAGTATGAAAGATTAGAATTCATACTAAAAAGAAAGGGTGCACGCTGCGAATACTGGGGGGAAAATATTCGTAAAACCACAGTATCGTGTCGAAAATTAAAGGAATATACCGAAACTGCTTGAATTGATAAAACCAAATACCGCACCGAAGGGCTGTACAAAAACATCACAATACTGCAATACCAAAAATCTAAATGTGTTTCTCTATACTATAATACGGAAAAGCTTTTGTGCCGGCACGAAATCATACCTGATAGACCTCTTGTTCACACACAGTAAAAAACTGTTTTGTTTTACAATTAGCATGATGGATTAATCGAAAAGGGGAAAGTGTTAAAGTCAAAATGGAAATACCTTTCCATGCACTTCTGACTTCTGTAGTTTGTTGTATATTACTAACGTATTCAGTGTAGCCGCTACAGAAACGTGAGAAAAATCCTTTATTCCTTCCTTAATCCTTTATCCTTTGTTTAGTGATAAAAGTCGCTTATTCTTGATTTATATGTTTGTTGGTATCGATTTGGGCGAAACATTTGTTATATTATGATTAAATTCCATGAAAACTAAATTATACTTTTTATCCACATTTTTCGACAAAATATTTTCCTCACGCTTCAGTAGTGACTACAGAAATACAGTAATACACAACAAACTACAGAATTAGTAGAAGTGGGAAGGTATTTCCATTTTGACTGTAAAGAAAGCTTTGTACATACGCGCAAAAAAATCTGTCAAATAAAACTTAAACTAGATCTAGAACGAGTTGCTTGTAAACTAGGCTGTGATACAATTCAAATTTTAATATTCCAATTCATTGTGTAATATTATATTGTGTATATTAAAAACCATCCAAATGTATTCATCTTTCAAAGACAGTAAGACAAGAAGTGGAACTTACCAGTAGGACAGTAGAAAAGACGTGAACGTAACATCGATGTTGGAATAACATAACTTCAACCCAAAAATATGGACCACTAATTAAGGTGAATGATTTAGCATGTTGTAAAGCGATTTAATAAACTTGGATATTTAGTAAGTCGCATATATCAATAATCTAAACGCACGTACGGTGTTTTGGCAAGAAGCTTAAATATACACTGCCGCAAATTGGTGGCACCAGTTGTCCAAACAAACGTTTGATTGGAGATTATTTAGCAGGTGAACAGGTGCGCGATTTTTATTGCTTTTATTTTAATGGCAAGTAGAATGATATAATAATAATAATAACATGACTGTATTTATAGCGCGCAAATTAAACTTTAAGGTTTTCAAATGCGCCTTACAATAATTTTTTACATGGCCGAGTCGAAGGCATATTAAAGGCGCTCAGGCAGCCGCCATGAGACACATATCGGCCCACGAATTACAGCTAAGACCTAGGTGTTGGTTTTTTGCGGAGGGAGGAAAACCGGAGAACCCGCCGGTTAAAAACCCTCGAAGAACAGGGGAGACCAACTCAACTAAACTCACATGGGTCTCAAGCTCGAGAACAGGGCTACACCCAGACGGTCAACCATCCAAGTACTAACCCCGTTCAATCGGGCTTAACTATTGGCGAGAGGCAGCGCTCTAACAGCACACGCCAACCCTGCTTCCCGGTGTGATTTTATGTTGGAACGGACTGACCATACACAAATCTTTTGTTTTTCACTTATTAAAATTTTGGAATAAGGGGATGTTCACATTAGGCCGGCTCGAATTACTCAGGCCGGACTGATTTTAGGTAGGTTGTAGTGTTCATGTAGATCGTTTTCATGAGTCCAACCTGAGATTCAGCTCACGCCGACCTAATCTCAGATCGCCCAATAGACCGAACTGAAATTTTGAGGCCGGCTTAACTAGACAGAATGTAAGTCTACTTCTGCCGGGCCACGAAAAAAGACTTTTTAACCGACGTAAGAAGCATACTTATTACTTCTTCTTTTTTTTTCTTTTTTTTTAAACAACCTTAATGGATGTATAATGATATACTATAATATACACATGGGAAGAGCGCGAACAAGACTCGAGGACCCATGCGAGGCGCTCCCCCGTAGAAATTAAAAATATAACTATAAAGTCATAGATATATAAATCAACTAGACTTACACCAACTACATAAACACCAAAACGCACCACCATACGCGCACATAACCTCATAGAATAACATAGCTAAGAACAATATAACTGATTACAATTCAAAAGAGGAACCAAGGCGGTTGGCCCGCAAGGTGATGTATCATGGAGTTTAAGTAGTTGGTGCATTAAAAAACTGCCATTAGTGACAGGAACAGATACGATGTAGTGACCATGTACAGGTAGAGTGAATGTCAAAAGTAGATGTCAATAAAGATGAATATGTAGCAGATAAAGATGATTTGAATGTGGCTAGACTACAGAGACTATTAGGTGGTACTATTTTACAAACAAAATTCCAGAGGGGGACAATTCGGTTAAAGTAGGATGCTTGAAAAGTACTTGTTTTACAGGATGGAACTTTAAGTATAAGATTAGTTTTTTTTACAAATGCGGGTACACACATAAAAACGCACAAGCTGTTACAGACCTGCAAGCAAGTTGTTACAAGGCTGTTCAACAGGCTGTCACCGTCATGTGTTCGCACGTACTGGCTGTCCCAGTCTGTTAACATGTCTGTAACAGGTTGTTGACAACTTGTAACAAGACTGATGACTCCAACAGACTGATGACAAGTTGTTCCAACAACCTGTTACCGCTCTGCACTTAACAAGTTGTTAACAGGCTGATGCTAACAAGGTTGTAGCAGCTTCTTGAATGAACAGCATTGTTAAAACTTGTTAACAGCCTTGCTACAAGCCTGTTGCGAACACATCCTGTTGACAAGCTGTGAGATTTTTACGTGTGTACGACTATGACTAACACCTCTCAAACTTCCACCTCCCAAACAGTCCAACTCAATACTTGTAAATGAGATTGGTGTCAAATCTACATAAAACAATGATTCATAAAACAGCGGAACCAAGCCTATATAATATCAAGACCGAAATCATGTAAACAAAACCCCAAATGCAAAATTCAGTGCGGCCTGAGTTCGCGCCGGCCTCATTTTTTTTTAAATTTTATTTATTAACTTTACAACCATGCCAGAATGCAGATATACAGTAAATAAAGAGTGCAATACTTGAACATGATTGAAGGAAATGATCAGCAGGACACGAGTCCCATGTGAAGACCAACCCAACAAAAAAATTACATAATAAACATTAAGTAAACACACGATAAAAAAACAAAAAAGATAACACACAAATTACATAAGAATAAAGATTTAAGAGCAACAACTTGGATTGAAAGAACGACATTTAGAACAGAAACTTTTCCAGGTGCGCAGTCTATTAACATCGAAATTGGAGTCTAACTTAGAAGAGTGGTGAATATAAAGTTCATGTTTTCAAAATGGAAACAGAAGTACTATTACGAACTATCAGAGAGAGATTGTTCCAGAGAAAGACAATTCTGTTAAAAAAATAATTTCTAAAAAGAGAAGTCCTACAAGGATTGGCTTGAAGCAAGTTGTTTTGACTTGAACGAATGCGAGACTCGAGCGGATACAAGAAAAAGTAACAAAACGGGAGATATCTAGATCGTAGAGACCTTGTTTACACTTAAAAAAGAAGAGAAGATCCTTATAATTTCAAGCCAATATGATATAGGTAATAAGTTAAGCTTTTTGAGACGGTCAGTGTAAGACGATTCATAATCTTGGAGTATGATCAATTTAGTGGCTCGTCTCTGAACACCCTCAAGAAGTGAAATGTATAACACCCCCTTAGTTTTGCTAACGAAATACTGATGTTTCGAGTGGAATTCCTCTCAACAGACTATGCTCAACAGATAACCTTTTGAATAGAATGCAAAAATATTACACTAGCGCTATTAAACCGTAGAATTTGTATTTTGTTATCTTGTAATAAATGTAACAAATAGCCGTAACAAACGACCCTAGCAACCGTGACTCCAGCAAAAGTAAATATGACGCAAAATTAACGTCATAACTACCCTGGGTGCCATAAATAAAACAAGAGGGGGCATTGGGGCCAAAATCTGACCAAAATCGGGTGACCATCTGACGGCTGCCATCTTGAATTAGTTGGAAAGCAAAATGGCAAACGGATGTAAAACTACTCAGTCCCAGTACCTTTCTTACTATCCAAGAGGAAAGGCCTAGGTCTGGGACCGAGTAGTCTTGCATCCAGGTTTGCAATTTTGATTGCAAATTTAAGGCAACTGATTCAAGATGGCAGCCTTCAATTGGCTACCCGCGTTTGATTGGAGTTTTCCCCCAATGCCCCCTCTAGATTTATAATCTTTATGCTTCCACGCTCGTGGGGATAACGAGGACACACGAGGATGCGAGGCAGTAAAGTGTGTGGGATCAGGGAGGCGAGCGCGAAGAACCTCTGAAACAATTCGAGGGTTTCTCTGATCGTGCCGAACCAATCAAGATGCGGGAATAGGCCAAAGTGATCCAGAATCTGACCGAGTTGGCTCCATCCACTTTACTGCCTCGCATCCTCGCGTGTCCTCGTTATCCCTGCGAGCGTGGAGGAACCCAGAGTACGTCATAACGGGAACTCTGGGTCAATCGCAGTGGGATTAGGGCACCTCTATAAAGCAACCAATGCCGAAGTGAAAGATTGCTGCCTGGAATAGAGGAAATCGAGGAGATGGAAGGCTAACCTCTAGAAGAGAGCTTCCCATGGAAGAGTTTGGGAAATTGTACACGGAGGTTTAACGCCATTGGTGTTTGGATCCAATGGAACAATGGGCAAGGAATGTGCAAGATTCCACAAAATCCTGGCTTTGAAAATTGTTGATAAACAAGACAAGCCGTATTCAATTGTCATGTCCTGGATTAGAACCAAACTTTCTTTTTGTCTTATTAGATCTTCCCTCCTATGTTTAAAGGGGATCTAGAACAGTTTTTTAAGTTTTTAAGGGTAAAAAGAACCTTAGTTCTTAGTTTTAACAATTAGTTTGCTTGTTTGTTTGTTTTTACTTTTATCTTTGTATTATACTTAGTAATTTGTTTATATATATATATATATATATATATATAATTTTTATTGTAATTAGATAAGTGAATAAATCCTTCTTTTAATTATATAAAAACTCTAGTAGTATGACCACAGCATGAGACAAAAAGAAGAACACCCGATGAGAAGAGCAGTAGAGTTTACAGACCCCGAAAACGAAAGAAAGACAATCCGTTGAGAAAAGTAGAAGATTTTATACAGTATACCTGTGGGAAAAAAGCAAAGAAGAGCAGGGAAAATGTAAAGGATAAAGGACTGGGGGTCTAATCATCCTTATTTGCAGCGAATGGCTGAATTGCGAATTACGTAGATCAACGTGGTTGTGTCGAGGCATATCAAAGGCACTACAGGCAGTCGCCATACGACACAGTTCAGACCACCGGATCACAGCTAATATGTAGGTGTTTATTTTATGGAGGGAGGAAAACCGGAGAACCCGGAGAAAAACCCTCGAAGCACAGGGGAGACCAACCACAACTCTACTCCTATGAGTTCCAAGCTCAACAACGGTCATTCCCAAGCGGTCACCCATCCGGGCTTCAGCTTTGGTGAGAGGCAGCGCGCTAACAGTACACGCCACCCGTGCTCCCCCTGAAATAGCAAGACAACACACGCAAGAAAGATTTAAAGAGAAAGAAGATGAAACAGGAACACCAACGCTATCATAAACTATTGCGACAAACTGAACTCCTATAGACGACCCCATGCTATGAGAGATGAGATGGAAGAAGACGAAGATTTGACCTTGATCCGTTCACGATAAAGCGATCGGTTAATAATATTAGTAGACCAAACGTCATTGCGGTGTTGCATAATGAATAAGATTGAGGGGAAAATTCATGTCTTTCGTTGTGAACTATGAGTCTACTGTGTACAATTGACACTGCTAACACTCCGTTGAAAAAAATCGACTTTCAAGCTCAATACAAGAAATACAACAGCTTGCCCTGTGTCTCTCATATGGATGACGGTAAGATATCTAAATCGACACTGATTCCTGTTTAAATTTAAATGAGTGTGCGGAGTCGAAAAATCCATGAGTAATGTAGACATGGAAAATGTATCACTTTCAAGTTTCAATCCTATTTAAGTGTGAGTTTTCTGGCTCATATCTAACAAAATAGTGCAGATATATGTATACGTATTAAATAACTTGGACCTGTTTTTAAGTTTTCAACTATGACCGTATTACGCGACGATGTATAAGAAAGAAGTAAATAGCGTTAAATATTTAATTCCAATCCCACCGACTGGTTTTAATTTTATCATATAGCTTTGCAATATAGCTTTGAACTTTATGGCCATCACTCGCCTAATTCTATGATGTAGCGATGTCAGTGTATCAAAACGAAGAATACTTTTGAATTAAATCCAGTTTGAGTTCACGACAAATCATTACGATAACCGTTTAATTTTGTGTAAAATTGTAAAAAAGTGTACAGATTTGCAGCTTTTTAATTTAATTTTATGAAATCATGCATGCACAACCTCAAAGTCGCATGAAACCAGAGTGTCCTTATTTTGTCATGATTACGAGACTTCAAACGTTTAGCAACGTTTAGATTGATTTTCAGCGCATGTAACGTTTATTCGCGTGCACAAAACGTTTCACGAGCGTTTCTTTGAATTATATTGTCGGTTTCAGCCCACTTTTCAACGCGCGGCACGAAAGTTCGTT
>OZ036003.1:5351253-5423753 GCA_964035015.1 Corallium rubrum
TGCAATGCAATACAATACACAAACAATACACGCCCAATACACAATACGCCATACACCACATACACCATATACAATACACGATACAATACAATACAATACAATACAGTACAGTACAGTACAGTACAGTGCAGTGCAGTGCAGTGCAGTGCAGTGCAGTGCAGTGCAGTGCAGTGCAGTGCAGTGCAGTGCAGTGCAGTGCAGTGCAGTGCAGTGCAGTGCAGTGCAGTGCAGTGCAGTGCAGTGCAGTGCAGTGCAGTGCAGTGCAGTGCAGTGCAGTGCAGTGCAGTGCAGTGCAGTGCAGTGCAGTGCAGTGCAGTGCAGTACAATACAATACAATACAACACACGATACAATACACGATACGATGCAATACAATACGATACAATACAATACGACACAATACGATACAACACAGTACAACACAGTGTAGCGTAGTACAGTACAGTACGGTACGGTACGGTACCGTACAGTACGGTACAGTACGGTACGGTACGGTACAGTACGATACAATATCAATACGATACAATATTAATACGATACAATATTAATACGATACAATATCAATACGATACAATATTAATACGATACAATATTAATACGATACATATCAATACGATACAATATTAATACGATACAATATTAATACGATACATATCAATACGATACAATATTAATACGATACATATCAATACGATACAATATTAATACGATACGATATTAATACGATACAATATTAATACGATACAATATTAATACGATACAATATTAATACGATACAATATTAATACGATACAATATTAATACGATACAATATTAATACGATACATATCAATACGATACAATATTAATACGATACAATATTAATACGATACAATATTAATACGATACAATATCAATACGATACAATATTAATACGATACATATCAATACGATACAATATTAATACGATACAATATTAATACGATACAATATTAATACGATACAATATCAATACGATACAATATTAATACGATACAATATTAATACGATACAATATTAATACGATACAATATTAATACGATACAATATTAATACGATACAATATTAATACGATACAATATTAATACGATACAATATTAATACGATACAATATCAATACGATACAATATTAATACGATACAATATTAATACGATACAATATTAATACGATACAATATTAATACGATACAATATTAATACGATACAATATTAATACGATACATATCAATACGATACAATATTAATACGATACGATATTAATACGATACAATAATACGATAATACGATACAATATTAATACGATACAATATTAATACGATACAATATAATACGATACAATATTAATACGATACATATAATACGATATTAATACGATACATATCAATACGATATTAATACGATACAATATTAATACGATACAATATTAATACGATACATATCAATACGATACAATATTAATACGATACAATATTAATACGATACAATATTAATACGATACAATATCAATACGATACAATATTAATACGATACAATATTAATACGATACAATATTAATACGATACATATCAATACGATACAATATTAATACGATACAGTATTAATACGATACATATCAATACGATACAATATTAATACGATACAATATTAATACGATACATATCAATACGATACAATATTAATACGATACATATCAATACGATACAATATTAATACGATACGATATTAATACGATACAATATTAATACGATACAATATCAATACGATACAATATTAATACGATACAATATTAATACGATACAATATTAATACGATACATATCAATACGATACAATATTAATACGATACAATATTAATACGATACAATATTAATACGATACAATATCAACACGATACAATATTAATACGATACAATATTAATACGATACAATATCAATACGATACAATATTAATACGATACAATATCAATACGATACAATATTAATGCGATACATATCAATACGATACAATATTAATACGATACATATCAATACGATACAATATTAATACGATACAATATTAATACGATACAATATTAATACGATACAATATTAATACGATACATATCAATACGATACAATATTAATACGATACAATATTAATACGATACAATATTAATACGATACAATATTAATACGATACAATATTAATACGATACAATATTAATACGATACAATATCAATACGATACAATATTAATACGATACAATATTAATACGATACAATATTAATACGATACAATATTAATACCATACAATATTAATACGATACAATATTAATACGATACAATATAATACGATACAATATACATACGATACATATAATACGATAATATCAATACGATACAATATTAATACGATACAATATTAATACGATACATACAATATACATATTAATACGATACAATATAATACGATACAATATTAATACGATACACGATATTAATACGATACAATATAATAATACGATACGATACATATCAATACGATACAATATTAATACGATACAATATTAATACGATACATATCAATACGATACAATATTAATACGATACATATCAATACGATACAATATTAATACGATACGATATTAATACGATACAATATTAATACGATACAATATTAATACGATACAATATTAATACGATACAATATTAATACGATACAATATTAATACGATACAATATTAATACGATACATATCAATACGATACAATATTAATACGATACAATATTAATACGATACAATATTAATACGATACAATATTAATACGATACAATATCAATACGATACAACAGAGGCTACAGAGCGTTAAAATACGATGTAACACAATAAATGACAATACAATATAATAAAGTACAACACGGCATACTTTGCGTCCTATTCGTCATATATTCTAGACTCCAGGCCTCCTCATTATTTCCTGCGTCAGTTGTATTGGTTTTGCCACAATCTCTTGGTTTAAGTTCGTCATTGGAAACGGTATCCACAGTTTATCGATGAAAACAGATGGTAGGTATATGGTAGCAGCAGGCTAGGTAGCAGTTGAAAGTGATATTTATCACTTTATAAATGCACATTCCCTTTGCATAGAGAATAGACTTTGCGAGTAGAAACAGAACCCACAAAACTCACAGCGCATGTAAATATGATAACACTAGTTCTTTTAATATCGTATCTTTCCATCCATTTATCACGGTTCTGGGCTAACATCAGCCACATGTTAATATATATATATATATATATATATATATATATATATATATATATATATATATATATATATATATATATATATAAATGCCCAATTATGCAGCTTTAAATCACACTCAAATATTATTCGAACAAAAACATCATCTTTGATAGAAATAGTTCAATTTTAGCGGAAACCTCGCAGGTGAATAATGCTTTTCACGCAATCTGATTGGTTCCTCTATCTCAGGATATCCTGTAGTATTCACCTGCGGGCAAAACAAAATGGCGGCTGGTTTTGCTTTGTTTACCGAAACAGGAGATTTTTTTAATAAACAAGGCTGATGTAGTAGAATAACGAGAAAAGTCACCAAAATTAAGTAGAAAAGTGTCCACAGGTATGTTTCTTTACAATTTTCTGGCCATTAAATATTCAAAAGTTGTAAAAACTGTTTTGTCGACAAATATCGAGTACGCCAAGTGCCGTTAGTGCCCAAGTTGCTAGCGGCTGTGTCTCGTTTGATATCCAGCACTATTCACCTCCACTTCAATCGGAGGATAATCCTCATCTTCACTGAACCTAATATTTGTTTCTAGCGTTCAATTCTGCCAGTACAGCGGTCATGGCTTTGGGACTTCTGGCCAGTTCCTTTGCGCAGCGTCAAAACGAACAAGTATGGTTCTTGGACTCGATCATCGCTATTTCCATAGCTTTCGTGATATTCGTCTATGGCATAAGGTAAGAAAACCAATCATTGAGCCATAATTGCAGTGTATTTTGCGAACGAGAAACGTTAGATATAAACCCTTGGTCTTGTGATTATAAAAATTAGTGTTTAGTACTTTTCCATTTCTCACTAAGTTTTTCGAGATATTTTTTTATAGTGCAAAAAATGATGAAATAATACACAGAAAATAAAAGTTAATGCGCAGAAAATTGAGGAACAGCACAAAAAAAATGGCAGAATAACGCGCAGGAAATGGTAGAACAACGCGTAAAAATGTCAGAATAGCGCGCAGAAATGGCAGGATCAAGCGCGCAAGAATGACAGGATAGCTCACAAAAAATGGCAGAATAGCGCGCAACAATGGCAGAATAGCGCGCAACAATGGCAGAATTGCGCGCAACAATGGCAGAATATCGCGTAATAATGGCAGAATAGCTCGCAATTAACAATGGCAGAAAAGCGCGCAACAATAGCAGAATAACGACCAAAAATGGCAGAATAGCGCGCAAAAAGGACGAATAACGCCCAGAAAATAGATAAATAGTGCCCAGAAAATGGAGCAATTGTAGCTGACATGACATACCGTATTTTAAAGAAGCGTATTTCTCAGGTGCTTGATAAAAATCTTAATCGTATTTCTTGACGTACTTTCTCTTAGGTTGTTGACTGATCTCATATTGGGACCTGGTAAAGAACGTGAATGGACGTTTATCGACTAAATTGACCAGAAAAGATTTATGAAGTCAAAAATGTAAACCTGAAACTTTGTCAGAGAATTAGTGAAAAAATAATTTAGACAACATTAGTTCAAACAACTGGATAGTTAATAATTATTTAGAAAATGTATATGTGGCAATTTATAGTTTATATAAATTATGGTTAATGATATAGCAATTTCACTTTGTTCTGTCCACGAAGTCGTCACGTGCTTAGCTGACAGTCTGTACATGACTATATCGCGTACACAAACAACCCATTGTCCCAAGAATCAGGGACATAGCCAGGGGAGAGCCGTGGGAGCCGCGGATCCCCCCCCCCCCCTTTTGACATAAAACGACAGACATGTAACTACAAAACTGATGCAATATCAATTGTGTTAGGAAATAAGCACGGGTGGCGTGTGCTGTTAGCGCGCTGCCTCTCACCAAAAAGTTAAGCCCGGTTAGACGGGGTTAGTACTTGGATGGGTGACCACTTGGGAAGGACCCCGTTGTTGGGCTTAGGCTCATGTGAGTAGAGTTGTAGTTGATCTCTCCTGTGCTTCGAGGGTTTTTCGCCGGGTTCTCCGGTTTTCCTCCCTCCATAAAATCGACACCTAACATCTTAGCTGTGATCCGTGGTCTGAACTGTGCCGTTGGCGGCAGCTTGAAGCGCCTTTGATATGCCTCGACACGGCCACGTTGATCTGCGTCCTTCGCAATTCAGCCGCTGGCTGCAAGTAAGGACGATTAGCCACCCAGTCCTTTCCTTTCCTTTCTAAATAAACTGTAAACAGTGTATTCAATCTACTGAGTGTATGCATTTTGAGTATTTATGTGACGTTTGCGTGTTTTGAGTGTTTTATATGACGTTTTTCAAGCTTTAGAGTCTGTAAAATCTTCTTCCAAAAAGCAGGAAATGGCAATTCAGCGACTCTCGATTTCAAAATTTCCCGGGGGAGCATGCCCCCGGACCCCGCTACAAATTTATTTTGATTTCGGCTCCCCCCCCTTTCAAAATCCTGGCTACGTCCCTGCCAAGAATACAACCTTTGTCTGTGCCACAACAAAGGCGCCACACAACTAAGCACTAATCCTAGGTATGCATGCCATTAGTCACTCCGACCATTCGCGCATCTACTTACCTGGAGTAAGTTACCCTGATACTGCATAGTCAAAGAAAAAGAAAGTAAAGTAGAAAAAAGTCTTCCCGCCCGCCTCCCTTCCT
Organism: Corallium rubrum; assembly: GCA_964035015.1. NCBI lineage: Eukaryota > Metazoa > Cnidaria > Anthozoa > Scleralcyonacea > Coralliidae > Corallium > Corallium rubrum. The sequence goes on from OZ036003.1 coordinate 5,357,152, forward strand.
AACAACTAATCAATCAGCAGGATTATTTACTGTAAAAAACTAAATTTATACTAGTTAGCTTTAAGAAAAACGAGAACTTTTCAGTGTAGTACTAGAAAATTATATGTAAAATAAGTAATTGACATTTATTAATAAAATGTTTTCGGGGCGGAAGGTGGTGTCCTCCAGGCCACACTTCACCCACAGTAAAGCCCACGCCAGAGAGCAAGGTCCTATCCAAAAGGAATGCCAGGGCCCTTACCCTCACTCCGACCTTGTCTCTCCCCTTTTCGAGGTTTGTCCAATACTACGAACTTAGGCGGATCGTTATTTTCGTGAATTTTTGATGCACGATCCGTAGAAAGAGTAGTTGAGAAAGAAAAATAGTGCGGCACACTTACACCAATCGTTGGTTTCGTAAAATTTTATGTAGCATTGTTATAAATACTATTTTAGTATTTTGGTACGGATGGTAACTTGCGTTTATGGATGGTGAAAATGATATTAAAATTTTATCGATCCGTATGGATGGTACGGATGGTAACTTGTGTTTACGGATGGTAAAAATGATATTACGATCCGTGAATTAAGGGCCATGCAGTGTTAGCATAAGGTACAACAACATAATATTCGTGTGTTGGTTAGTTTTTATAGGATCGCGCGTTAAACGAAGTAGTATGGCACAGCTTGAGACACTTTGAGGAACTGTAAAGTGTGTTTTACAGATCGTGGTATAATTCTACCATCCGTATAAATGACGGATCGTTAACGAAATTACGATCCGTATCATATCGTAATATTGGACATGTATGCCGTTTTCTGAGGGCCCTTACTCTCAGAACTGCACTTTCCGTCACCCAAACTTTTGCCACAAAAATTGTGTATACTATCAATAAGTGAAGATGTGCGACTGTGGTACTTAAAAAGTAAGAGTATACGTTGGCGTGAAATTGTTACAACTTGTTTACAGACTTGTTACAAGCGTAGATGTCAAAGGTTTGTCGCTACACGCGTAAAAATCTCGCAAGTTGTTACAGCATTGTTGCCTGAACAATGCTGTAACAACTTGTTGACATATGTGAACAACATTGGTAAATGAACACCGAAGAACGTGTTGATAAATCAGCCATGTTCACCATTGTTGTAACATTGTTGTTCATCGTTGTTATTTCGTCATGCTGTTACAACATGTTGTATCATGTGCGAAAAAACGTTTGGCTATACAAATGTGCTGTTGGAACAACTTGTTCATGACTGTTGATTTATCCATGAACAAGTTGTTCGAACCATAAGTGAACAACTTGTTGACAACTTGTTCACGGCGAGCAACACAACATTACAACATTGTTCACGCCTGTTGACAACCGTGAACAAATTGTGCGTTTTTACGCGTGTACATGTAAGGTTGACAACAATCTTGTAGCAGATCATAAAATAATACCATTGTTATAACTTATTCAGAGTCAGTTACAAGCCTGTTGTAAACATATCTTGTTGGCAAGCCATTAGCATGCTGCCTCTCACAAAAAGTTAAGCCCGGTCAGACGGGGTTAGTACTTGGATAAGTGACCGCTTGGGAATGACCTCGTTGTCGAGCTTGGAACACATGTGAGTACAGTTGTAGTTGATATCTCCTGGGTTCTCCAGCTTTCCTCCCTCCCTCAAATCAACACCTACATCTTAGCTGTGATCCGTGCCTGGTGAGGCCTGAACTGTGGCTTATGGCGGCTGCCTGGAGCGCCTTTGATATGCTTCGATACGGCCAGGTTGATCTGCGTCCTTCGTAATGAGGGTTCATCAAGTCTAACGTCACGTACTCATGCCTTCTTCTGATTGGCCAATAGTTGTTTGGTAGGCAACAATTTCAATTATTGGCCAATCAGAAGGCGTGGCGTAGATGAAAGGACGATTAGCCCCCAGTCCTTTATCCTTTATTGTGGGACAGCGAACTCAGGTGGAGAATAATGATATTCCATTACGAGTGACGAACCAACAAGTAGAGAAAAGGGACTTAAGATGCTAGGACGACGACGGTGGTTAAAACGCAAGATAAGTTTTAAAATTTAAAGAAGTCACGGTTAACTGACTACTAAATTTGATATTTTAGTAACTTCCAAAACGCCACAGTATTGCTAAGGCCATGTCCATACGTATACGTATACGTTTTCATCAGTAGCGTTTTTATATTGTTCTCGGTCCTCAGGGGAGCAGAAAACAATGGCCTTATTACCTGAAACAATGTGAAAACGCTAAGAAAACGTATACGTGTGGATGGGGTCTAAAATGATTGTAGTGTCTGTATTGAAGTCAATCTTAAGCAACAGTTCTCATCTTTTGGCCGTTGACGTCGTCCTGAAGACGTGGAAATGCTCTAAGTGGCGTTGTATAGAGAACGAGGACGGTGTTGCGATTACTCTAGGGACGACAATTTTCCATTCTCGTCGTTGAGGTTGACGTCGCAGATCTAAAAACTCCACTCGACCGTGGCTAAGTAGAGTTTTTCTCTACTTACCCGGTATGGTCACTCGGATGTTTACTGAAGTACACAACACTTTCAGGATTACCCCCATAGAACACGCGAAGAGAAGTGTTTTTTTGAAGAAACTTTTGAGTTGGGGTCAAACACGATTAAATAAAGACGTTTTAAACCGTCTGTGAATAGGAAAATGCTGTATTTTGGCTAAAAAAAATTTATTTTTATTTTTTGAAAAATAATCCGGAAAAAAAAGTAAAGGGGTTAGCCTTTACTTTTTGACCGATTCTGGTCACTTTTGAAACTTTTGAGTTAGGGTCAGAAACGGTTAAATAAAGTCGTTTTAAACCTTCTGTGAAAAGGAAAATGCTGTATTTTGGCTAAAAAATTATTTTTTTTTGATTTTTTGAAAAAAACCCGAAAAAAAAGTAAAGGGGTTAGCCTTTACTTTTTGAATTTGATGAGTAACTAAATTTCCAGCAGTCATAAGTAATTGACTATTTTACCTATCTATATGAAACTTTGCAGAAATACTCTCTTATGCTAGATCTATGCAAGTCACTAAGATATCAAATATTTACTATATTCAATTAAACACTGATCAAATTTGAAAAATGTATTCGACAAATGCACATAAACATTTTGGCCAACTAACACTCGAATTTTCCTTCACCCTAAATCCTTAGAACATGCTATATAATCGAGTGAAATGCCCAATATCATTTATAATACACCCAATTCTCTCCTGGCATTACCACCTTATTATATATACAGAACTCGCGATCGAGCTCTCGGCAACGGCCTCCGTGGCTCAGTGGTCAGAGCATTGCACTAGAATCGCAGGTCGTGGGTTCAATTCCTGCCGGAAGGGCTGTGTAGTTGCATTTTTCGCAACTGCTCCCGGTTTGGACTTAAAATGTATATATTCTACACTCGAATTTTCCTTCACCCTAAATCCTTAGAACATGCTATGTAATCGAGTGAAATGCCCAATATCATTTATAATACACCCAATTCTCTCCTGGCATTACCACCTTATTATATATACAGAACTCGCGATCGAGCTCTCGGCAACGGCCTCCGTGGCTCAGTGGTCAGAGCATTGCACTAGAATCGCAGGTCGTGGGTTCAATTCCTGCCGGAAGGGCTGTGTAGTTGCATTTTTCGCAACTGCTCCCGGTTTGGACTTAAAATGTATATATTCTACACTCGAATTTTCCTTCACCCCAAATCCTTATAACTTTACTTCAGTTCTTTGCATAACATACCAACCACGAAATAAACCCTGAAAAAATTAGATCAATCCATTAAATTCTTAATGGGATATCATTGCTACAAGTTTACGAGTCTAATCACCAGCCTAACCGCTTTACTTTTTGACCGATTTTGGTCACTTTTGAAACTTTTGAGTTAGGGTCAAAAACAGTTAAATAAAGTCGTTTTAAGCCTTCTGTGAAAAGGCGAAGGCCGTATTTTGGCTAAAAAAAATTTTTTTTTATTTTTTGAAAAAAATCAAAAAATCAAAAAGGAAAGGGGTTAGCCTTTACTTTTTGACCGACATTTGTCACTTTTGAAATTTTTGAGTTAGGCTTAAAAACGTTTAAATAAAGTGGTTTTAAACCTTCTATGAAAAGGAGAAGGCTGTATTTTGGCTAAAAAATATTTTTTATTATTTTTTGAAAAAAAATCCGAGAAAAAGTAAAGGGGTTAGCCTTTACTTTTTGACCGATATTTGTCACTTTTGAAACTTTTGAGTTAGGGTCAAAAACGGTTAAATAAAGTCGTTTTAAACCTTCTGTGAAAAGGAGAAGGCCGTATTTTGGCTAAAAAGTTTTTTTTTGATTTTTTTGAAAAAAATCCAAAAAAAAAGTAAAGGGGTTAGCCTTTACATTTTGACTTTGATGAGTAACTAAATTTGCAGCAGTCATAAGTAATTGACTATTTTACCTATCTATATGAAACTTTGTGGAAATACTCTCTTATGCGAAATCTATGCAAGTCACTAAGATATCAAATATTTACTATATTCAATTAAACACTGCTCAAATTTGAAAAATGTATTCGACAAATGCACATAAACAATTTGGCCAAATAACTTTAGTTCAGTTCTTTGCATAACATACCCACCACGAAATAAACCCTGAAAAATTTTGGCCAATCCATTAAATTCTTAATGAGATATCATTGCTACAATTCATGAGTCTAACCCCTAGCCTAATCCCTTTACTTTTTGACCGATTTTGGTCACCTTTGAAACTTATGAGTTAGGGTCAAAACGGTTAAATAAAGTCGTTTTAAACCTTCGTTGAAAAGGAGAAGGCTGTATTTTGGTGTGACGAATGTAAATCAACAATTAGTTAGCAGAATTAGCGCGTAAAAGCATGATATAGCAAATTGCGGTAAACGCTCCCTTTCCTGTAACACCCTTCCTTTACATAGGTCATGTATATACGTAGTAGTTGTATTTCTATATTTGGTTACTTGTTTGTAACGCCCAACTTGGGCCTAGGGTATAAAAGTAACGATACTGTTAAAATAAAGGAGGTTCTGTCTGACTGAAAGTCGTGAAGTCTATTGATTGGGTAGCTCGGTACGTTACATTGGCTAAAAATACTTTTTTTGATTTTTTGAAAAATAATCCGAAAAAAAAGTAAAGGGGTTAGCCTTTACTTTTTGACCGATTTTGGTCAACTGAAACAATTAGATCAATCCATTAAGCTCTCAATGAGATATCATTGCTACAAGTTTACGAGTCTAACCCCTAGCCTAACCCCTTTACTTTTTTTTTCGGATTATTTTTCAAAAAATCAAAAAAAATATTTTTAACCAAAATACGGCCTTCTCCTTTTCACAGAATGTTTAAAACGACTTTATTTAACTGTTTTTGACGCTAACTCAAAAGTTTGCAAAGTGACCAAAATCGGTCAAAAAGTAAAGGCTAACCCCTTTACTTTTTTTTCGGATTATTTTTCAGAAAATGAAAAAAAAATTTTTTAACCAAAATACGGCCTTTCCCTGTTCACAGAAGGTTAAAAACGACTTTATTTAACCGTTTTTGACCCTAACTCAAAAGTTTCAAAAGTGACCAAAATCAGTCAAAAAGTAAAGGCTAACTAACCCCTTTACTTTTTTTTCGGATTTTTTTCAAAAAATCAAAAAATATATTTTTAACCCAAATACGGCCTTCTCCTTTTCACAGAAGGTTTAAAACGACTTTATTTAATCGTTTTTGGCCCTAACTCAAAAGTTTCAAAAGTGACCAAAATCGGTCAAAAAGTAAAGGCTAACCCCTTTACTTTTTTTTTCGGATTTTTTTCAAAAAATCAAAAAATATATTTCTAGCCCAAATACGGCCTTTTCCTTTTCAAAAAAGGTTTATAACGACTTTATTTAACGGTCTTTGACCCTAACTCAAAAGTTTCAAAATTGACAAAAATCGGTCAAAAAGTAAAGGCTAACCCCTTTACTTTTTTTTTCGGATAATTTTTCAAAAAATCAAAAAAAGTATTTTTTAGCCAAAATACAGCCTTCTCCTTTTCACAGAAGGTTTAAAACGACTTTGTTTAATCGTTTTTGACCCTAACTCAAAAGTTTCAAAAGTGACCCAAATCGGTCAAAAAGTAAATACGTTAGCTCTCAATGAGATATCATTGCTACAAGTTTACAAGTCTAACCCCTAGCCTAACCCATTTACTTTTTGACCGATTTGGGTCACTTTTGAAACTTTTGAGTTAGGGTCAAAAACGATTAAATAAAGTCGTTTTAAACCTTCTGTGAAAAGGAGAAGGCTGTATTTTGGCTAAAAAAAATTTTTTTTAATTTTTTGAAAAGAAATCCGAAAAAAAAGTAAAGGGGTTAGCCTTTTCTTTTTGAGCGATTTTGGTCACTTTTGAAGCTTTTGAGTCAGGGTCAAAAACGGTTAAATAAAGTAGTTTTAAACCTTCCGTGAAAAGGAGAAGGCCGTATTTTGGGTAAAAATATATTTTTTGATTTTTTGAAAAAAATCCGAAATAAAAAGTAAAGGCGTTAGCCTTTTCTTTTCGACTTTGATGGGTAACTAAATTTCTAGCAGTCATAAGTATTTGACTATTTTGTCTATCTATATGAAACTTTGTGGAGATACTCCCTTATGCTAGATCTATGCAATGCACTAAGATATCAAATATTTACTATATTCAATTAAACATAATGTATTGGACAAATGCACAAAAGCTATTTGGCTAAATAACTTAATTAATCAATCCATTCAATTCTTAATGAGATATCAGTGCTACAAGTTCACGAGTCTAACCCTAGCCTAACCCCTTTACCTTTTTTTCGGATTTTTTTCAAAAAAATAAAAAACAGTTTTTGAGCGAAAATACAGCCTTCTATTTAAAGACGGTTTAAAACGTCTTTACTTAACCGTTTTTGACCCTAACTCAAAAGTTTCAAAAGTGACCAAAATCGCTCAAAAAGTAAAGGCAAACCGCGTTTAATTTTTTTTTCCGGATTTTTTTCAAAAAATAAAAGAAATTTTTTTAGTCAAAATGCGGCCTTCTCCTTTCCACAAAAGTTTAAAACGTCTTTATTTAATCGTTTTTGACCCTAACTCAAAAGTTTCAAAAGTGACCAAAATCGGTCAAAAAGTAAAGGGGTTAGCCTTTACTTTTTGACCGAATTTGGCCATTTTTCGAACTTTTGAATTAGGGTCAAAAAAGGTTAAATAAAGTCTTTTTAGACCATCTGTGCGAAGGAGAAGGCTGCATTTGGTTGTGTTATATAAGATACTGATTGTAGTGGTATTGCAGCAATCAGAAAATCGAAGGCTGAATCGATGGCCACTCGACCTCCGCAGAGGCTCTATACCGCGCTACGGCGAGTGGTTAGCGTCCTTTCACCTATGCGAGGCACAATGGTCAGCGCACGTGCCTTTCACCTCTGCGACCCGGGTTCAATTCCTGCTCTCAGCAGTTATCTGATTAAAATTTCACCTTGGCCGCATGTGAGAAGAGTGCTTCCAGTTTGACTCTACCAAACATCGCAGGTTTCCTCCGGGTACTCCAGTTTCCTCCTGTAGAAACACTGGACCAATGAGGACAGTTAGCTTTTAACTGATAGAGATATATCCAGTATAAATAAGTTTAGTTTTAGTTTTAGTTTAGTTTAGTTTAGTTTAGTTTAGTTTAGTTTAGTTTAGTTTAGGAAGATCAGATCGAAGGTTGAATGTGGTGCATACTTCAAAGTGGTACACATATATTTACGATCAAGACATTGTCAGGCTGTCCGCTAGCCACATCTGATCGCTATTATTGTAAACTATATATAACTTTTTGTCCAACTTACTCTAAAAGCGAAAGGAGCAAAGAACTTACAACATGTCTTTAAACGGCCTCCCTCCCTCCATAGTTAGTGGAGGGGAATGGTTTGGAAGCTCCATTGTCTTTCAAGATTATGCAGGAAATTCTATGACACATGACGACGAAGGACTGCACTAATTAAACTCGAAAGTGGCTATTGGATGACTGTTTCATTATACAGAAAATACAATACCTTCAGTGACCGTGGAATTAGACAAATTGAACAAAACCATAGAACAATGACTTTTGCCGAGTTTCCAATCCCCATCACGGCTAACAACCCACCGGAAGCGTGAATAGTAGCGGAAGTAAAGAGTGCAAAAATGCAATCTCCGTTCCCAGAGCCCACGTTCCCCTTACCCAGCGGGCGGGAAACGAGAGGCTCTGGGATAATCCGTTCACGCCATCACAGGATTCTTGTTATCCGGAAGAGAAGTAATCATGTTCATCAGCCAATGAAATATCGATGTGAAACGGGTTATCCCAAGAGTCTCTCGTTTCCCGGGTGGGGAACGTGGGCTCTGGGAACGAGATTGCGTGACGCCCAAAAAACCGGAGCTGAAATTCATAGACTTGGCTGTGGACTCTGCCTGCCCACGGGCCTGCCATGGGTATTCGTATACAATAAACATTCACAGCAGATTGTGTTAGGATTTTTATTAAAATGTCACTTAGTATTACATGTTATATTAAGTTTACATAAAAATTCAGGGTACTCACCATTTAAAATTCCGACTTGTTCCCTCAAGTACTACAACTTATTAAAGAGCGCACCACGATACATCCCCCCCCCCCCCCTAACTTACATTATTTTTAAGCCACAATACTCGTTTGACTTTCTAAAAACATTCTCGAATTATGGATAAAGTATTCTACAGGTTAAAAAATCAGAGGCAATATCCAATATTATGCTGCATTATATTCGCAGTTGCACAACTGTTTTTAGACGCGAAATAAGCGAGGTTAGAGTTATATCTAAATAATGTTCAATCACCTCTTGTCTTGTAAAATGAACTGATTATTCAGTTCAAAAAATAAACTAAAGTCTTTTCACAAATGATACAGTTGATTGAAGTATTACGCCCAAATCCCAATGCTCATGATTCTAAAAATTTATTCTCTAGTTTAAAGTGCATGTCATGAGAATTAAGTTTGTCATGAGATTTAAATTTGAAAGAATACTTAAAATAACAAAGTAACACCTTTTGTAGTTTTTCGTTTCCTTGCTTCGTTTTTGAGACATTTCAGTTTGTTTGATATGTAATATATCATACACGAGAAGCCATTTATTATCTGATTTGAAAACACGGAGAAGTGTGTTGAAAAACGAGACGATAGCCGAGTTTCTTAACTAACTTCGAGGTGTTTTTAAATCAGATAATAAACGGCTTTCGGGTGTATGGTATAGCTTCTCAAACAAATCAGTATTTAAAGAGAAATTTGAGGTAGAACTTGTCTTAATTTATGGGCGTTTATTACCACATTTCACAACATCATTTCCATCATGTTTTCCTCATGAATTATTAATGAGTTTGAGAAGTAAATGTCTCATATCATGTTGTGACGTACATGTGTGTGATGACGTATCGGAAAAGGCTATATATCTTTGCTATTATCAAACCAAAGTTAATTCGAAAGAAGCATGTGCGTGTGTTTCGTCCACACCGCCGAATATGTAGAATTTCAAGTAGTTTCGTTTGATAATAGCAAAGATATATATTACTTTCTCCGCTAAGTCAATAGGGACTTTAAGAGAACAGAACGACTACGGCAACGTGTTTGAACAATATAATTTTATGTCATATACAAAGAGCTTTTGCAAATGACGGTCAGGAGAGTAATTTTCATGCCGTCGTGACTCTGTTGACAACGTAGAAAAAGCATTTTTACGTTGTAAAGACAACGCGGAACACGAATCACTAAAGAAGCCTTGGGAAAGCTTAACGTTACTCCCGCATAGATTGAACAAGTGTATCTCTTCAAGAATTTAAGAACAAGGCGAGTCCGTGCGATAATGTATCTTGAAATTTGAATGTATAAATACACCACCATATAATATCACTGTTAAACTTTCTACCGTAGCCGTAGTCCGTTGTCTGAATCTTAAAGTCCTTAATATCACGTGTACGTCACAACATTTGACATTTACGTATCAAACAAACTGAAATATCTCACCAACGAAGCAAGAAAACGAAAAAGTGCAAAAGATGTTACTCTATCATTTCAAGTGTTCTTTCAAATAAGACAGACTTAATTTTCGCTTCATTTGCACTTCAAATAATCCCAAGAGAAAAACAACCATTGGCAAATCTTGTTTTATATATATATATATATATATATATATATATATATATATATATATATATATATATATATATATATTTTTAAGTAGAACTAATTCACTAATGGTGAATTAAGATTTAACGACTGAAACAAAAATATATATAAAAACATTTTAGTAAACCTCTTTCACCACTTGACGACGAAAACAAGATGGCGTCTAATTATTGTTTGTGAACCCTGTATGTAGCGAAATCTGCAAGTAGCAGAAAAGAAATATTGCTGCAGACCTACAATAGCATCATTATATGTTCCGCCAATTAACAAACAATTTCATTCATTTTTAAGGCCTCGCTCCTTGGGAATGGCCAACTAAAACACTCACTGATTAGACTATGTATATATGAAGTGCAAATGAAGCGAAAATTAAGTCAGTCTTATTTGAAAGAACACTTGAAATGATAGAGTAACATATTTTCCAGTTTTTCGTTTCCTTGCTTCGTTCGTGACATATTTCAGTTTGTTTGACATGCAAATTAAACATTTTGACGTCATGACGTGCATAATGAGTTATCGAAAAAGATTATATATCTTTGATATTGTCAAATATAATTACCTGAAAATCTACATGTTTAGTGTTCTGGACGAAACACACCCACATGCTTCCTTTGAATTAATTTGGTTTGATAATAGCAAAGCTATATAACTTTTTTCGATAACTCATTATGCACGTCATGACTTCAAAATGTTTAATTTGCATATCAAACAAACTGAAATATCTCAAGAACGAAGCAAGGAAACGAAAAACTGCAAAAGATGTTACTCTATCATTTTAAGTGTTCTTTCAAATAAGACTGACTTAATTTTCGTTTCATTTGCAGTTTAAGTGCTAAGAGTTCCGAATGCCGTGTTTCAACATTACTACAATTCTAACTTTTTCCGAATTTAGTCTGCGCGTACTTTCCAAGGGTATAATTTCATATTTTCCTTTCAAACATATCGGACATATAAAAACAACCTCAATGGACATATGCTGTACTGTTTACATGTAAAGCGTTATGAAATTTCTGATATAAGTTCATCTTTGATTAAAATCAAGAGAGTATAAAGGTGAGAGGGGGAATGTATTTAACAAATAGATTCCATTTTCCCGTTGTCTGTTCAGTGGTACAGATGACGTCACAACGTGGTAAGAACAAAAAAGTGGCCCACGAGACGCAGTCCAGTGGTTTAGAGAAATCAGACCACGTCAGTGACGTAATCTGTGCATCTGTCCTTTTATAGATCATGGCTATCGACCAATAAAAACGCACGTACTATTCAAATTATTGTATAAATAGTAATGGAACTAGTCCTATCCCAATTCCCTTAAGTTATTTTTAGATCTCGCGAGGTACAGGTAATCTCACGCGTGTATAATTTGTAACCTTTCGAGCAGTCGAAAATGACATTATAGATATCCTATACAAAAGACCAATTATATTACTGCACGAGGATTTTAGAAAAGATAAAACTCTTTTCCGTTCAAGAGTAGTCTTGACTGTTGTCAATTCTTGAGTGAAAACTTTAATAAAACCTTTTCGTAATGCAATTCTTCGACTAAAGGCGGTTTTCCACTAGGCGACATTTGTCGACCGACTCGACATTTTTCTTTTGTCTTGGCTAATTAGTTCCACTCGAGAGCTTGCGAGACAAAAGAAAATGTCGCTTCGCGCGACATTTTTCGCCTAGTGGAAAACCGCCTAAAACGTACTTCACTCCTATGACTTTTCCCCGCCATTTTGTTTTCCCGAAAGGAACGTGTAAACCGCCACGCAAAAATCACGATAGGTGTCACATGCTATGAGTATCGTTTGATGATTGGCTATCTCGAGATCTAGAAATAACTTAAGAAGAACCAGGATGGGACTAGACCATTACTATACATTCCCGCTCTCACATTTACACTTGATAAAATTTCTCTCGATAAAATATTGTAATGTTTACATTAAATAACCTCACTATATCGTAAAATGAACACTATTTTAACCTTATGTTTCAAAGATGTTCAAATTCTAAGCCATGCTTTACAGATATGAATTAGCTACTTTGGAAATGAGCATAGGAATCAGATGCACGCTCCCCAGGACCCGGCTGCATAAAACCTGCACTTCAGTGTCTTCTTGAGTCACACTGTTTGGATTCAATTTAGTGTACATTTATCGGTGTCGCACAGAAACTTTCGAAAGTGTACGAATTGTGGGATCATTCACGGTTTCACGTTACGTAAAGCTTTTCCAAGTAACACACAAGTGAAGGACACTTTTACTATATTACACAAGTGAAAATTGTCACGTAAACCTGCGGTACCTCAGTAAGTCTACGTGAAGCAATTTTTCACTTATGCATATCAATCGGTAAAGGCTTTACGCAACGCGACCCCCCAAACGATTCCACATGCAGCTCGTACATTTTCAAGAACGACAGGTTCTTCTGTGCAACACTGATAAATGTACACTTCACTGAATGTAAAGAGTGTCACTTAAGAGAATACTTAAAGTGCAAATGAAGCGAAAATTAAGTCAGACTTATTTGAAAGAACACTTAAAATGAGTAACATATTTTGCAGTTTTTCGTTTCCTTGCTTCGTTCTTGAGATATTTCAGTTTGTTTGACATGCAAATTAAACATTTTGACGTCATGACGTACATAATGAGTTATCGAAAAAAGTTATATATCTTTGATATTGTCAAATATAATTACCTGAAAATCTACATGTTTAGTGTTCTGGGCGAACACACCCACATGCTTCCTTTGAATTAATTTGGTTTGATAATAGCAAAGCTATATAACTTTTTTCGATAACTCATTATGCACGTCATGACTTCAAAATGTTTAATTTGCATATCGAACAAACTGAAATATCTTTAGAACGAAGCAAGGAAACGAAAAACTGCAAAAGATGTCACTATAATTTTAAGTGTTCTTTCAAATAAGACTGACTTAATTTTCGTTTCATTTGCACTTTAAGTAGACGTTTCATGCAACCGGGCCCAGTCTTCCACAAACACATCAGATATTATATATACGTTGCTTATATTAAGGGGCTTTCAGAAGTTGGGTATATAAAAATGTAAATTTTCGACTTAAATGCATGTAGAGGAACCGCAGATACCCCATACAAAACAGCGATATTCAATTAGTTCGGCGAGTACTGCAGCTTACTGCTGTGAAACATTATACTTCCCTTTCCAGAACGGGACCTTTTTCGATTTCATTGAACCTCTCTTGGCTTTTTCACGTTGTTTTTCTTGCTTTTCCATCTCAGATTTTAGTTCTTTAATTCTTTTCTTCAACATCTTTTGGTGTTTATGATGCACACCAAGAGTCTAAAAAATATCAAACATATTGAACAATGTTTTCTTTGGTTTAAAGATATCAAGAGCTATTAAAATTGTAGTACTATAGGACTTATTAACCGAGTGTGAGGTCTGTACGGGAAAGTATTTGCCTGAGGTTTTCGTACAGACCGAGCGACGAAAGAGCGAGGTTTGTGCGATAAACCCGAGGGCAAATACTTTCCCGTACAAACCGAGCAAACAAGGTTAATAAGGAATTTATTATATGGCCATTGGTTCATTTTATTTTTAAGTTTCGAGCGTTGTTTTCGTCTTCGGAGTGTGCTGTTTACCTTACCTATTAACGTTTGTACGTGTCGCTTCTTGGCCTTCTTGTTTACACCAGTTCGGCTTTTATTTGTGGCGTTTTTAGATAAACAGCTTTAAAGAAAACCAGCAGTAATGTTCCAACACATTTTATTGTTCAGAATATTTGAATAAAGATACCCAGTACTCTTTTATTTGTATTCAAATCAACTCAGAAATTTTCCCGCCAAAACTTACAGGGCCAAGAAAAAAGCGTATTGACCCCGAGGTCAGTATCGTAAAATCCCGACCTCTCGGGAACCAATCAGCGTGCGTCGTTTTGCGCACGGACCGGAAATCAAACCCAGCCATAAAAATAAAGACAAGTACACGTAACTGCATGTAAACTATTAGGGGGGCACGGGGGGCGTGTGCCGTTAGCGCGCTGCCTCCCGCCAAAAACTTAAGCCCGGATGGGTGACCGCTTGGGAATGACCCCGTTGTCGAGCTTGGGACTCATGTGAGTAGAGTTGTAGTTGATCTCTCCTGTGCTTTGAGGGTTTTTCGCCGGGTTCTCCGGTTTTCTTCCCTCCATTACATTATATACATTACATTGCATTACATTACATTACATTACATTACATTACATTACATTACACTGCATTACATTACATTGCATTACATTACATTACATTACATTACATTACATTACATTACATTACACTGCATTACATTACATTACATTACATTACATTGCATTACATTACATTGCATTACATTACATTACATTACATTACATTACATTACATTACATGTCCCCCCAACGTGATCTTTATCGCACGGAGACGAGCTAAAACCGTTTCAGGCCCCCTTCACACTACACCGGATAGGATTTCGTGCGGACACAAAAAATACCCAGTATAGTGTAAACAGATTCGATCGGCACGATATTGTGCCGAAGTAAGCCCCGTTCACACTATACCGGATAGCTTTTGTGCCGGCACGAAAACTTGACGATACAACCAATTTCCACGCTCTATTCTATTAATTTACTTCCGGAACGATTTCGAACTCCGTTCACACTGGAGCTGGAACGGCACAAAAAGCTATCCGATACAAGATGTACCTCTTTCGAGATCGGAGCGGCGCAGCGGCGTGTCGGCACAGAAATTGTGCCGGAGCAGGCGTTTTGTGTGTGAACAGAAGGCCTATCCGATATGGTTTTCGTGCCGGCACAAAAGCTATCCGGTATAGTGTGAACGGGGAGTCAGGATCAACTCGGCGAACTCGCTTCTAGACTGCGTCATTCGTTTCACTTGCTCAATAGTCACTCCAAGTAGATCAGCAAGCTTTATCCATAGGTCCCTATAGTACCTTTTACCTGGTTTTGCAAACAAACCGTAAAATCAACACCTATATACATCACAGCTGTGATCGGTGGTCTGAACTATGTTATATGGCGGTTGCCTGGAGCGCCTTTGATATGCCTTGACATGCACGGCCACGTTGGTCTGCGTCCTTCGTAATTCAGCCGCGGGCAACACCGCTGCCAAACGTTTGCGCATGCGTGAATTAGTTGAGTAAACATTGCAAGAGAAGTGGGAACTAGCCGTGGCGACAACAACCAGACAGCGAGTAAGACTCGACTATTCTTTTGTGTTTTAAAAAAAGGGTAAAGAAAATTACGAAGGGGTAATTTCAGAATATGTTACAATATTGAAAAGGAAGCTATGCACAAATTATCTACTTTATCTTTTTCGTAGTATGCTTATAATTGTAACTTTTGTGTCGGACTCTCGGGCCAGTCCAAATATTTCAGTGTTTTCCCGCTCTTTTTCCGAGGACGAGCTCAGACGTCGCACATGCGCAAAACATTTGGCAGTGGTGTTGCCGCGGGCTGCGAGTAAGGATGATTAATCCCCAGTCGTTTATCCTTTATTTTATCCTCTAACGTTTCTTTTAAAAATGTTTGAAGTAATAAAGAATTCAGTTGTAGTACCTTCATTTTGTTGCTGTCCAGGTTTGTTAGTTCATTACCATCTATACCCTTCTTTATAAACGTGTTCGAATACTCCTCCAGTTCAACAGACATCAGCCAACAGCTAACCTAGAATGGTGAAAAGCTCAAATATCACACATGTTACGGATATGCCTATCCTAAGACAGTTAATTCACTAGACGTTATTTGATCACTGAAGTTAATGTACTTGACTACTTGTAACCAATTAGTAAATATTTGTGACTTGGCATGAGTCAGCTGTGATGTCATTTAGTAATTACGTATTATACGTAAATATATTATATATAGAATGAAGTATGTTACTATAATTATATACTCTAGAAATTATATAAGCAGCCATCGAAGATTTCTCAGGCATGCATATGTATGAGAGTGAGCTATATGTATCAAAGTGGTTACGAAGTCAGTCCTGGAGTTCCTGCCGTTGGTTTTATTATTCCTTCCTTTTCAAGTCCATACTGATTGTTAACCTGTTGCCGGAATCTCCTATTGACTGTTTCGTTGTGCGCAGACGACAGATAAGTTTCTGAACTTTAGTCTAGTTTTAATCTTTATATACATTTTCAATATCTGTTCTAAGTTTCTTGTTAATTAAATAAATAATTGTAAAAACCAAATAGCTGAAGTTACACTTTTTGTTGCGTATAGCGGTCACGTAACACACAACACACCTAGAACTTATTGCTTCAACCAAAGTGTTAAATCACAAACCTGGTGTGTATCCCATTCAACCAGAGGTTTATTTTTCCACTCGGCTACCATTGGTTTGGCACTTTCATCTGGCAACGAACCTGAACTCACAGCGCCAAGAGAACTATGTTCACTCATTACTTCCCCGGTTGAACTACTTGGCGAGATAGCTTGGAGGAAGCAACAAGTATGGGAAAGTTAGTTAGTTAGTTAGTTAGTTAGTTAGTTAGTTAGTTAGTTAGTTAGTTAGTTAGTTAGTTAGTTAGTTAGTTAGTTAGTAAGTTAGTTAGTTAGTTAGTTAGTTAGTTAGTTAGTTAGTTAGTTAGTTAGTTAGTTAGTAAGTTGGTTAGTTAGTAAGTTGGTTGGTTGGTTGGTTGGTTGGTTGGTTGGTTGGTTGGTTGGTTGGTTGGTTGGTTGGTTGGTTGGTTGGTTGGTTGGTTGGTTAGTTAGTTAGTAAGTTAGTTAGTTAGTAAGTTAGGTTAATTAGTTTGATTGTTTGGTTGGTTGGTTTGTTAGTAAGTTACTTATAGTTGGTTGGTTAGTTATTTAATTAGTTAGTTAGGTAGTTGGGTAGTCGTTTAGTTAGTTTAAAGTTTAATAGTTAGTCAGTTATAGTTAGTTGTAGTTGGTTGTAGTTAGTTAGTTAGTTATAGTTAGTTATAGTTAGTTATAGTTAGTTATAGTTAGTTATAATTAGTTATAGTTAGTTATAGTTAGTTACAGTTAGTTATAGTTAGTTATAGTCAGAGTTAGTTAGAGTCAGTTAGAGTCAGTTAGAGTCAGTCAGAGTTAGTTAGAGTCAGTTAGAGTCAGTTAGAGTCAGTTAGAGTCAGTTAGAGTCAGTCAGAGTTAGTTAGAATCAGTTAGAATCAGTTAGAGTCAGTCAGAGTCAGTCAGAGTCAGTCAGAGTCAGTCAGAGTCAGTCAGAGTTAGTTAGAATCAGTTAGAATCAGTCAGAGTCAGTCAGAGTCAGTCAGAGTCAGTCAGAGTCAGTTAGAGTCAGTCAGAGTCAGTCAGAGTCAGTCAGAGTCAGTCAGAGTCAGTTAGAGTCAGTTAGAGTCAGTCAGTCAGTCAGTCAGTCAGTCAGTCAGTCAGTCAGTCAGCCAGCCAGTCAGCCAGCCAGCCAGCCAGCCAGCCAGCCAGCCAGCCAGCCAGCCAGCCAGCCAGCCAGCCAGCCAGCCAGCCAGCCAGCCAGCCAGCCAGCCAGCCAGCCAGCCAGCCAGCCAGCCAGCCAGCCAGCCAGCCAGCCAGCCAGCCAGCCAGCCAGCCAGCCAGCCAGCCAGCCAGCCAGCCAGCCAGCCAGCCAGCCAGTCAGTCAGTCAGTCAGTCAGTCAGTCAGTCAGTCAGTCAGTCAGTCAGTCAGTCAGTCAGTCAGTCAGTCAGGTAGCTATACACATATAGTTAAAACAGTGAAATAAAAGTAGCGTGCTGCGTAGGCAGTGTTGAAACACAAATCGAAATACAGTAATTAAATTGGCTTTACCAGAATTCCTTGCGGTATTGTCATCAGAAGATAAAACTTCATCACTGCGAGAAGATTTCTGACTGCCCACTTGTTGCTAGAAAAACAAAATAACTTCTAGTTGACAAAAGCTCATCAACACCAAAAGAAATGTAAATATCTATGGTAGAAAGATGGCGTCCAATGCAGTAGTACTGGTACCTTGGCCAACACATCATGTGATGGATGGCTCAGGTCCTCCAGTGACCTCGACTTCGTAGCCAAATGCGGTTCATTTTGTCCATTTGAGAAACTGTTTCGTTCTTCCAGTGCATCCTTTATGATTCTTTCGCGATCGTTTGCTGTCATGTGTAAAGGCCGCACGCGAGAGTTGGCTTCAATACTTTGAGGATCAGCGTAATAACCTGTCAACGGTCTCTTCGGTTTCTCGTCCTCGGGATCTTCGGCGTACTCACGAACCTTTTCAACCAAATCTTCGACAGACTTATTCATGATCTGAAACGAAGAAAATATGGTTCGTATTAAATATAACACAATTTGTCGGTTACACCGTGTTTTTTATACAATTTCTGGCCTTTTGGCCCATATTCTTGAGCCGTTCTTAGAGAAGTGTGATGCGTTGTTCTTTTTCACCTTTCTGAAAACGGCTCGAGAATACGTTGTTACTTTGTCATTTCAAGTGTTCTTTCAAATAAGATAAACTTAATTTTCGTGTAAAAAGGAATTTTAAATAAGGTTGGAAGATGTTTTATATTGGAGGGGTTAATCCGACAATAGAATGATAAAAGTGTATTCCCCACCCCAAGCAAATTTTAGGCCTTTTTTAGCCCCATTGTTAAAAATATCGAGGGGGCCCCCGTTCCACCGCCCTTGTAATTCGCTAATTAATGGGTGAGTTATGAAATGTGATGCGTTGTTCTTTTTCGTCTCTAAAAACGGCTCAAGAATACGGGCCGAAAACTCAGAAATGGGGTAAAAACACGGTGTAACCCAGAAATTGTGTTGTATTTAGTTTACAAATCGCCATGCAAAGCTCCACAACAATATATGCTTCATATTATAAAGAGAAGAATTATTTCCAGGCCAAGAAACATGCCTTCAAAACATTCAGCACACTAACAATATTACTCAATGCATTTTCTCAACTACCAGTATAAAACCGTGTACGGTATTTTGACTCAACTATCTAGAGATGATAAAACAAAAATTATGCAATTAAGAGTTTGCAGCCAAGATGAAATAATAAAGGAAAATTGATCAACACCGTACCCAAAATTTAGTCGTTCAAAAATTACTTTAATTACATTTTCTTCTAAAAATTCGCATTTTAAATATTGAACTTCACATAATATGAAGTTCTATTGAAAGTCAGAACAACTAACTCTAAGTAAACTTCATGTAATGTGAAGTTCGATATTTAAATTGTGAATTTTTAGCAACTTGCCAAGGAGTCGCCGTGTATCGTTAGCTAGCCAACATTGCAAAGTTGCCGTCAATATTGCAAGGTCGCGCGGTAAAGAACATCCTGCTTGACTCTAATTATCAATTAACCTTAAGATATGAGCAATAGACCTTATTCCAAAATGGCCGCCGAATTAGTATTCTCTTATATGCATATAAATTAGCCCTTATGAACTCGTTTTCATGTGGGAAATTCAATAGAATTTTTACTTTAAAACGTGGTTATAAGGGCTAATGTATATGGACATAAAAGAATTGTAATTCGGCAGCCATTTTGGAATGAAGTCTGTAGATTCACCAAGCGTAATCTTGTAATGAATGTGACAGCCCAGCATAAAACACGAAGGAGAGGCATTTTTTTTTTAAATATATTTATTATCTAACGTAATACCATGATCGGATTATTTTGTTCTCCGAGGGAATGTAAACCTCGTATTTCCCTCATCGCTCATGCAAGAGGGAAATTTATCCTTTGTCTTCTAATTTTCCCGTGCATGTTGATGAGGGAAAATTAGAAGACAAAGAAATCCTTTGTCTTCTTCTAAATTTCTCGCTTGCATATATTTCCCCTCATCAACATGCACGGGAAAATTAGATGCAACTTCTCTGATCAACCGTGTAAATTTCCTGTCGGTAAGATTCTCAAAGTTTTCCTCGGCGATCATAATATTACAAACTAATAACATGACTTTTCGGGAAATTAGCGATTAAATTTCCCCTTTGCCTTGGGAAGATTTGTAAAAGTCATTTCACAAATCTTCCCTCGGCGGCGGGGAAATTTAATCGCTAATTTCTCGAAAAGTCATGTTATTACTTATAATTATGTTGTATTACCTACAATATCTTCAGAGACTAAATTACAATCCCAGAAAAACTAAATATTTAGTTTTATTGTGATTGTAATTTAGTCTCTGTTGTAAGAAATACGACGAAGCATTAGATCTTAATAAATGTTTTTTTTAAAAAATGCCTCTCCTTCGAGTTTTATGGCGCTCTTATTTTCGTTACAATTATCCTTGTCCTGGTATTTGTACTTAATTACCTGGATATAGTCCAATCTATAGACTATTGCATGACTTAAAGCGCATGGCTAGCCAAGATTTCCGTGAAGTTTGTGCATGTCTTTTGACTATTTTGTTTCAGCATTCTTGCTGTTTTCCCGCCTCTTTTTTGCTGACATCAGCGTAAACGGAATTTGAGAGGTTACTGAGTTTCTCGCGCTTTTCAAACTACGTAGTTATGGCAATATCAAATACCGCGCAATGATTGGATGCTGCGCCTTTTTAGAGAAATAAACTAATATTGCATACCGCTGCTTGCTGGTGAGGATCCAAATCTTGGCCAAAGTTATGGATATGCTCACGAGAAGGAAGTCGTCGCCTCGGGTCCGCGCCCGCATGTCGTTTGTCCAGTTGCATCGAGTTATCAAGAACATCAGTTGGAGGGACGGTATCACTGAGATCTGAAGCTTTTCCTGGTCATTATAACAAAAAAAAATATTGTAAACCTCTGATAGTAGTAGTGGTGGTGATAGACTGGTGGCAATGGTAATAGTGTTTTTAGCGGAAAAAAATGAATGGAAGGGGAAAATATCTGTCGAACAAAAGTGGAAACCGAAAAAGTTAAAGCCGAAAGTAAACCGCGTGGAGGAGGAGGCAAGCTCCACTCCACTCCAGCACTCCACTCCACTCCAGCACTCCACTCTACTCTACTCCACTCCACTCTACTCTACTCTACTCTACTCTACTCTACTCTACTCTACTCTACTCTACTCTACTCTACTCTACTCTACTCTACTCTACTCTACTCTACTCTACTCTACTCTACTCTACTCTACTCTACTCTACTCTACTCTACTCTACTCTACTCTACTCTACTCTACTCTACTGATTATATGAAACGAAGTTTTCAATATGTTGGGGCTAAATTGTGGAATAATCTTGACAGAGATTCACGAAATGCCTCAACTTTGAAATCTTTTAAAAGTAAACTTGTGATCATAC
Organism: Corallium rubrum; assembly: GCA_964035015.1. Taxonomy (NCBI): domain Eukaryota; kingdom Metazoa; phylum Cnidaria; class Anthozoa; order Scleralcyonacea; family Coralliidae; genus Corallium; species Corallium rubrum. Next base: position 5,378,482 of record OZ036003.1, read on the forward strand.
ATGGACTCACCTTGAATGCTTGTATGCTTGAACATACTGATGGTGTTTATCTTATTTTTATAAATTATAAAATTGACAAAAATGTTATGTATATATATTTATGTATTGTAAAGTGATGTAAACAATGTACGGCTTGCATGTAAAGCAGTTTCTACTGATGTAACTACCGTATGTAAATAAAACTGTATCTATCTATCTATCTACTCTACTCTACTCTACTCTACTCTACTCTACTCTACTCTACTCTACTCTACTCTACTCTACTCTACTCTACTCTACTCTACTCTACTCTACTCTACTCTACTCTACTCAACAGCACTAAACAGTACTCAACAGTACCAGGGACGTAGCCAGGATTTTCAAAGGGGGGAGCCGAAATGAAAACAAATTTGTAGGGGGTCCGGGGGCATGCTCCCCCGGGAAATTTTGAAATCGAGAGTCGCTGAATTGCCATTTCCTGGCTTTTGGAGGAAGATTTTACAGACTCTAAAGGTTAAAAAACGTCATATAAAATACTCAAAACACGCAAACGTCACATAGATACTCAAAATGCATACACTCAGTAGATTGAATACGCTGTTTACAATTCATTTCCTGACACAGTTCATATTGCATCAGTTTTGTAATTACATGTCTGTTGTTTTCTATCAAAAGGGGGGGGGGGGGGAGCCGCGGCTCTGCTCTGCTCTGCTCTACTCTACTCTACTCTACTCTACTCTACTCTACTCTACTCTACTCTACTCTACTCTACTCTACTCTACTCTACTCTACTCTACTCTACTCTACAGTACTCTACTCTACAGTACTCTACAGTACTCTACAGTACTCTACTCTACTCTACTCTACTCTACTCTACTCTACTCTACTCTACTCTACTCTACTCTACTCTACTCTACTCTACTCTACTCTACTCTATTCTACTCTAGTCTACTCTACTCTATGAGTAACGAGTAATGATTTATTTAACGTCGTAAGCACAGGATGTGGTCGCCCAGTCATCCGAGCCAGAGGCTCATGTTAAAAGTGCACGACATAAACTAAGACCTAAGTGTTGATTTTACGGAGGGAGGAAAACCGCAGAACCCTGCGAAAAACCCTCGAAGCACAGGAGAGACCAATTATACTCTACTCACATGAAATGCAAGTTCGAGAACGAGGCTATTCCCAGACGGCCACCCATCCAAGTACTAACCCCGTCTAACTGGGCTTAAAGTGCCTATCTCATGGTTGGGGACTTTGAATATTTGTAATCTTTAGATTGTTCTAAGAAAAATTGTAATATATCTTGTCAGACGAAAATTTCATCTTCATGGGCTTTTTCGCTGTTAAAGGTTCCGGAAGTTATGTCATTTTGACGTCAAAGCAGGAATATGTGTATATTTAACCCTATTTCTAAATCCCTGCTTTGACATCACTTCTTGAACCTTTAACAGCGAAAAAGCCCATGAAGATGAAATTTTCGTCTGACAAGATATATTACAATTTTTCCCAGAACAATCTAAAGATTACAAATATTCAAAGTCCCCAACCATGAGATAGGCACTTTAACTACAGCGGTGAGAGGCAGCGCCCCAACAGCACTCGCCACCCGTGCTTCCCTATTCCCTACTCCACTCTACTCTATACTCTACTCTCTTATTCTATATTACCCTATAGCGCACCTGATCCTCTGGCGATCTCATCAAAATCGCTCTCATCTTGACTAAATCCTTGGCTGAGCTCATTGTCAGTTCTTGACTCAGTGGGTTGAAGATATTGATCAAAAATATTACGATCATCGTCAGTGCTATCATTGCTTGGTCGTGTAACGCCAACTTGGCCACGTAATTGAACCTCCGCTTCTAACTCGCGTACCTAAGTTAATGAGAGAAAAACATGCTAAAAGAAATTGTACAGTGACTTCGCCAAAACAATAACCGCTTCGACCGAACATCTTACGTACCCTTGCTTGAAGTTGTTGGACTAGCTGCTCATTGCCAAGAGAAAACTCCAATTCTTCCCTGCAATCAAATTTATACAACATGTTAGCATTTGTTCATCGCTATATCAGAGAGACTAGAACTTTTTAAACTGTCCCTCTTACAACCAGAGCAAAGTGAAAAGATGGTAAACTGCCGAGAATAGAAAATAAAAAAAAATATATATATTTAACAAATGAAACATAAAGCTCCGTGCTATGTACTGTTATAAGGGCACGTTTCAGTGATGGATCCAGCCTGATCTGGTAGGAGGGGGGGGGGGGGGTGCTGAGCGAGCAAAGTGAGATCAGGCCTGCGGCGTGGGGCGTGACCGAGGCAGGGTGGAGCGCCGGCCATTGAGGGAGCTACGGCAGGGGTCTGGGGACACAGCCCCCGGCAGGGTCCAGGGGGCAAAGCCCACCAGAAATATTTTTTTATACCTATTAATACCTATAAATCATATGATAGCTAATATATGAATCATATAGCTATGAATCATATGATACTATAGCATGAAGTTTACACGGACATTGAATGAATGCGTCCTTTAACGTACTTGGATTTGGTAATTGCCCCCCCCCCCCCCTTGGCCAAGGCCAGGGGGTGTGCACCCCCTGTAAATCCATCACTGGCACGTTTGAGTTCATTTCAACACGAAAGAAGTTGAGTAGAGGCACGAGACGATATCCGTACCTTTATAAGAGTACATATGCACTGGAGCGGTATGTTATATTTGTTTTATAAAATAAGAAGAAGAAACGCCAAGCTAAAAGTGAGGTCGTTTCGAAACTTGGCGGGCTTTTCCGGTCAGCTGACGCCATTCAACGCCACTCATGATCTCTGTTCTTTTATAAATGCACGCCAGCCAATCACAGCGTGCGTAGACGGGAATTTATTTTATAAAACTAAATAAAAACTAAATAAAATGTGGATTATTCATAGATTACTGATGAAGGGCTCGGCTCAAAACGTCAGTACCGCCATTTGCAGTTGAGCTTGCAGCTTACAGTACGTTAATTAAGACGTTGTTTCATCGTCTGAAACTCTGCGTTCATTGAACCGCAATGTATTGTTGCCAAGGGCACAACGTGACTTTGCTACGGAGCTTTGACAGGGTTTCAATTAGGGATATTATAAAAAATGTCTGGTAAACGATTTAGCAAGGCCGGACGGACATATAATGTTCGGAAAGCTCTATCACGACTAAAGGAGAAGCATTATTGATAAGATATTGGAAAACGGTGGAGAAAGAGCAACGGTGACGGTTATTTAACAAATAAAACATAAAGCTCCGTGCGTATGTACTCTTATAAAGGTTCGTTTGACGTCATTTGAACACGAAAGATAGCCGAGTGCCTTTACACTTCTTTTGTGTTCAAATGACGTCAAACGTACCTTTATAAGAGTACATATGCACAGGAGCGGTATGTTTTATTTGTTTTATAAAATAAGAAGCAAAACCAAGCTAAAAGTCAAGTAGTTTTGGAATTTGGCGGGCTTTTCTGGCCAGCTGACGCCAATCTACGCCATTTTACGTCATTCATGATCTATGTTCTCTTATAAATGCACGGAGTCCAGCCAATCAGAGCGTGCGTAGAGGACACCTTATTTTATAAAACAAATTAATCACTAATTGAAACCCTGTCAAAGCTCCGTAGCAACGTCAATAGATGTTGTGCCCTTGGAAACACTACGTTGCGGTCCAATGAACGCAAAGTTTCAAATGATGAAACAACGTCTTAATTAACGCAAGCTGCAAGCTCAACTGCAAATGGCGGTATTTCGTTATCAAAACCATTCCCGGCAGTTTACCATCTTTTCACTTTGCTCTATCTAAAACACTGCCCACGTAAGCATTCAATATTATCATTCAATAAATAAGTGTAAATCTTAAGCCTCTTTTATAGAATGCTTGTAAAGCCACATTTATTCAAAAGCAGTTGGTTTAATTTCCCCTGCGCAACTATATACCGCCTTATGCAACGGTCTACCACGGTCTACCATGGGTTTCAAAGGGATTTACATGCATATTAATTTTGTTATATTGTAGTGGTAGACCGTGGTAGACCGTGGTAGACCGTGGTAGACCGTGGTAGACCGTTGGTGAATGGTTCAGATAACTATTTATTATATAAATCATAAAAACACAATGAATACCGACATAATTTTAAGATATAGTTTAATGTCCAATCGTCTTAGTGTTACTCTACATGTCAATACTTCAATCTCTGGCCTTTCCTTTCCTTAATATTTGTTATTCTTTTGCCCATGGAAGAGATTATGTTATTTATAATTTGGATGTCCAAACTACGGAGGGTACTTAATACTCGATATTGAAAATTTGATGCAAACTAATCTTTTAATGCTGTATCACTACCGTAACATAAAAAAACTAGTTGTTTTATCAAAATTAGGAAAATTGGGTCTTAGACAATCTTGGACAATAATAGTTGTAACAGTCAACCCCTCCCCCCCGATTCAATGTTGTTATATGAAACTCCATTCCAACATTGTTTCATTTCGGTCAACATTGAATCGGGGGGAGGGGGTGTTACAACATTATTGTCCAAGATTGTAGTTTTTTACACCCTCATACACAGTATACCTTGTTGGCTTCTTCCCCATTAATTGTTCCTTGAGGAAAGTGTTCTTCTTCTGTACCACAGCGTACAATTTTTTACTTTCACTCAGTTGCTCTAAAAGCGCTTGGTGTTCACGGTCAGCAACCTTTAGACTCTCTTCAGATCTGTCTAACTTCTCCTGAAGAATCCGAACTTTTCTTTCTAAACTTTTTACAGTCGTTTCATCGCCATCATTACCCGTGACCTGAAAATAATTATTACTGTATAAAAGTACTAGTATTTTTGTACAATTAATGAGAGAAATACAGTCGTAAATAAAATTCTCTGGTTATCGTTATAGGTATACTGTATATGTGATAATTCTTACCTTGTCAACGACTTGGTCAGCCTCAAGTTCCCTGACCTGTTGCTTTGCCTAAGAAGCAATAAATTGTGGTTGAGGTGTGGTTATTTAATGTGACGTAAAGTGTAATCAGGTGGAATAGAATAGAATAGAATAGAATAGAATAGAATAGAATAGAATAGAATAGAATAGAATAGAATAGAATAGAATAGAATAGAATAGAATGGAATAGAGTAGAATATAGAATATAGAATATAGAATATAGAATATAGAATATAGAATATAGAATATAGAATATAGAATATAGAATATAGAATAGAATAGAATAGAATGGAATAGAGTAGGAATAGAATAGGAATAGAATAGGAATAGAATAGAACAGAATATAGAATAGAATAGAAGAATAGAATAGAATGGAATGGAATGGAATGGAATGGAATAGAATAGAACAGAATAGAATAGAATAGAAAATAATAGAATAGAATAGAGAATAAAATAGAATATAGAATAGAATAGAATATAGAATAGAATATAGAATATAGAATATAGGATATAGGATATAGGATATAGGATATAGGATATAGAATATAGAATATAGAATATAGAATATAGAATATAGAATATAGAATATAGAATATAGAATAGAATAGAGTAGAGTAGAATAGCATACAATGCAATGATCAATATACTCACGTTTGCCAATTCTTCCTCTAGCTCAGCGCATTTCAGACGGTATTTATCAACTTCCCCCTAAATAGAATAGCAAGCCAAGTTGATATTCAATATTAATTAAGGTAGACAGACAAAGACACAAAGTCAACATCAATGTTAACTTATTACGTCACCAACCTTGCTAACATTATGTCGACCTTTCTCTCTTCCCATCAGAAACCTTTAATTAAAAAAAAAGAATTACAAAAACTTTGTAGACCAAAAATAGCAAAAAATACCAGAACGAGCAACGTGAAAAGGTGGTAAGCTGCTAAGAATTTTAGCAACGAAATTCTGACGTTTCTAGCGGAGCCGTTCATCAGAGTAAAATGAGTAATAATCTGGTGAATGGTTCCGCTTGAAACGTCAATATTTTTTTGACCACCTTTTCAGTTTGCTCTATCCAAAACACTGTCTACGTAGCCTGTGCACAGCCTGAATTACACCCGGTAATTCACTGAATAACTAATATTAGCACATAACTCACAGGTGAATAGTGCTTTTCACGCAATCTGATTGGTTCCTCTAGCTCGGGATATCCTGCACTATTCGCCTGCGGGCAAAACAAAATGGTCGACAGTTTTGCTTTGTTTACCGACGGAGGAGATTTTGTTGATAAACAAGGCTGATGTAGAATAATGAGAAAAGTCAACAGAATTAGGTAGAAGAGTGTCCACAGGTATGTTTCATTACAATTTTCTAGCCATTAATATATTCAAAAGTTGTAAAAACTGTTTTGTCGACAAATATTGAGTACGCCAAGTGCCCAAGTTGCTAGCGGCCGTGTCTTGTATAAAAATACCGAAAAATATAAGAATGTTAAAGGGATATGGCAATAAAAATTATTTTTATCTAATTTGTAAGAACATCAAGAATAGTTATGAAGTGCATTTACAAATTTTCATTAGATTTTTTATTTTTTAAGAAATTCGGCATTATTTGCGTACGAATACGCTCGCCATCCGCCATTTTGGATATGCATGTCTATTGTCAGATATGCATGACGTCAAAAGCAGGGTAAAATTTGTCTAAACATTTCTTAATTTCCTAGGTATTTTAATGCAAAATCTTAAGTAGTTTGATCTGACATATTTCAAATTGAAACTCTAACAATGTAAAAGAATTTTAGCTGACATTTGGCTACTGATTACAATTTTTACAATGTTTACCCTGCTTGTGACGTCACTTAATTAGATCTAATTGTGAAACAAGATGGCGGACGGCTTGTGTTTTTGTTCGCAAATATCTGAAAAAGTAAGCCAGCTAATGAAAATCTGTAAACGTACTTTCTAACTTTTCTACATATTCTTACAAACTGGACAAAAATAATTTTTATTGCCATATCCCTTTAAACTTGTTATTTTATTTATGAGATATATGCTAAAACAATTATTCACCTCAGTGTCGGTAAATAGTGTGTGTATATCCAGCACTATTCACCTCCACTTCGGTGAATAATTGTTTAATAACTGAATTACCGGGTGTAATTCAGGCCAGGCTTCGAAATAAGTGCCGGTCACCGGTCACTGACCGATAAAATTTTACAGTTTGACCGGCAAATACCATCGCTTGGCGGACATACATGACCGGTGAATTTTTGAATCCAAGTGAGAGCAAATGTGTCAAATTGTAATACGATATGCTGGCGTTGTGGCGTTGTGTCTAAAGCGTGCTTAAACAATGTTCATATACAAATATAATTCATGATCTATATTATAATACCTTTATCTGTGTGTGTGTGTGTGTGTGTGTGTGTGTGTGTGTGTGTGTGTGCGTGTTTGTTTGTTTGTCTCACCGTCGTTACCAAAAAACTCGAAAACGGTTACGCCGTTGGCCCGTTGTATATTATTGTTTCTAAACTCACGAGTCACGCGAACGACGAGCGCAAATAAGTATAACTAAAAATGACCGGTAAAAATTCCGCTGTGACCGGCAAATTTATTGAGCCGCCGGTCATAGTGACCGGTATACGTTTCAAATTTATTTCGAAGCCTGATTCAGGCTGTGCACAGGCTATGCCTACGCAGCACTCAGTGCATCGTCTTAATTTATGCTATATTGGAAATCAGCATAAGGGCCTGTTTATGATACTGGTGTACCGGGATGTCTCGGTGTACCGGGATCTCGGCTTGTAGGTAACTTACTGTTATTTTCCAAGTTACGTTTATATGGAGACCAGGACGTCCCGCTTGACCGGGATCTCGGTTGAACCAACCGTGATCCCGTTTACACGCGTAAAAACGCACAACTTGTTCACGGTTGTCAACAGGCGTGAACAATGTTGTGCTGCTCGCCGTGGACAAGTTGTTCACTTATGGTTCGAACAACTTGTTCACGGATAAATCAACAGTCATGAACAAGTTGTTCCAACAGGACATTTTTTATAGCCACTGAACAACGTTGTTGGCACATGATACAACATGTTGTAACAGCATGACGACATAACAACGATGAACAACAATGTTACAACAATGGTGAACATGGTTGATGTATCAACACGTTCTTCGGTTGTTACAACATGCGTGAACAACGGTTGTTGTTTCATCAAGTAGTAACAACTTGTTGAAACAATGATGAACAATGTTGTTCATTTATCAATGTTGTTCACATATGTCAACAAGTTGTTACAGCATTGTTCAGGCAACAGTGCTGTAACAACTTGCGAGATTTTTACGCGTGTACATGGGAGGCGGGCGAGACGTGTGCCGGTAGGGATGTGCGGTACAGGTATACCGATATACCGAAAATACCGGTATTGAATCCAATATCGGTATACCGGTATGACTTTTCAGTCATACCGAGATATACCGAAATTTCCGGTATACCGAAATTTTATATAGCATGGCACACTTATGAGGCTATATGATTTTGAATAACCTTTAATTTATATTTTAATATCGCGTCCCGCGTAAGCACATTCCTTAATTCCTTTGCGAAAGAGTCACAGAAGAACAATATTATACTGTATTTTAACTATATTTTGATATTCACAAAGATTAGAATTTATCAAGAGTTTTAAGATATCAAGTTTTGAAATATTAGTTCAATAGCTTGGGATTTTTTCATGGTTCTGTAGATCCAATAAAACGCAACTTTGCACAAGGCCCAAAAACTGGTATACCGGCAATCCCGGTCAGACGGAACAAATGTTTGTCCATATATACGCAATATCTCGGTAGACCAGAATGAAGTTTACTGAACTGCAATGCTTGTAACTTTGAATATTACGGTCAGAATTTCGTCCAAACGGTCAGGTCTGGAGACAAAACACTGAATAAAACTGAAATAACTTCTAACATAGTGGAATTGGGGTGAGTATTTCCTTTTTTGCTCCATTTCCTTAAAGGTGACGTACAGTCCGTTCTGCGCATGTACGAAACTAATGTTTACATCTTTATTTACAAAAAAATACTGATACCTTATTCAAGATTATAACTGAGCTTTTCTTGCTTCCTCCTCATCACTTGTACCCAAAACAAAACATTTTCAGGAGAAATAGAAGAAATCCGAGGAGATATCCCCTCCGAATCGCTTGGTTTTCTGCCATGTTGTTCCTAACGGTTTACATTGAGCTGAGTACTTCATGTAATTATCTACGAATGTCTGTTTTGGGGGGACCACATTGCGGTCATGCGCAGAACGGACTGTACATCACCTTTAAATTCCCGCGCTTTTTGACCCGGTTTATAAAGCCTGGTTCTCATATGTCGCCGATGGTCGCCGACCCATGATTTAGATGCATGTTAAGTAAAAGAATAAAAGCACTGCTTTTCTGCATTGTTCTTTATTACTTAACATGCTGCTGCACTTCCCGTTTTAACATGCATCTAAATCACAAATCGCCGACGATCGGCGACATAAGAGAACCAGGCTTATGGAGCCAGTGCGGGATGAAATTTATCCTGGGCAACCGGGACATCGGGTATACTGGGATCATGCTGTATAAACAGGCCCTAAGCCAGTTTGTTTTTTCTTCAGTTGTACAATACCTTACAGTTCCCTTTGTATTTTTCAATGTCTGTGCAGCAAACAGCTGTGACACTCCAACCAACGAAATACCGTCAACTTCCAGAATCTGGTCATTGACCTGAATTCTAAATAGAGTAATTGTTACAGTCAGTGGCGCCAGCACGACTGGCATATGGGGGGAGGGCGGATTTAGAGGGGTCCAGGGACTTGCTCCCTCAGAAAATTTTAAAATCTCAAACTTTCTACGACGCCATTTCCTTAGTTTTTGGGAACAACTACAGTATAGACATTTTTTACGAAAATTCAATTAGCTATCGTCACGCGAATGACCAACGTTTTGCAGAACAAAACATGGCGATGTTAACACGGAAAAAATATCTTAAATTTTCCTTAGGAACTCTTAGAAACCGAAATTAATGGGATTAATACTACTAGTTCATATTTGATATTTAGTAAAAGTAAAAACTTTCTGTTTTGCTTAAATTAAATAATTATTCTCCAACCCCAACCCCCCCCCCCCCCCAACACACACATGTTTCTTATCGAATTTCGCACTAACTCAAATACGGTCCTGATTACAGTAATATGTATCAGGATTAAGACCAGACGTTTCACTAAAGGCTATATAACACGTTTCACTACAATGTTACGAACATTACACTGCATTGTAAGACATTATTAGGCTGCGTTGTAAGACGTTACGCGCCATTGTAAGACGTTACGCTACGTTATAAGACGTTACGCTACGCTGTAAGACGTTACGCTACGTTGTAAGGCGTTACGCTACGTTGTAAGACGTTACGCTACGTTATAAGACGTTACGCTGCGTTGTAAGACGTTACGCTACGTTGTAAGACGTCACACTGCCTTATAAGACGTTACGCTACGTTGTAAGACGTTACGCAACGTTGTAAGACGTTACGCTACGTTATAAGACGTTACGCTACATTGTAAGACGTTACGCTACGTTGTAAGGCGTTACGCTACGTTGTAAGACGTTATGCTGCGTTGTAAGACGTTACGCTACGTTGTAAGACATCACGCTGCCTTATAAGACGTTACGCCACGTTGTAAGTAAGACGATACGCTACGCTGTAAGACGTTACGCTACGTTGTAAGATGTTACGCTACGTTGTGAAACGTTACGCTACGTTGTAAGACGTTACGCTGCGTTGTAAGACGTTACGCTGCGTTGTAAGACGTTACGCTACGTTGTGAGACGTTACGCTGCGTTGTGAGACGTTACGCTGCGTTGTAAGACGTTACGCTACGTTGTAAGACGTTACGCTGCGTTGTAAGACGTTACGCTACGTTGTGAGACGTTACGCTGCGTTGTAAGACGTTACGCTGCGTTGTAAGACGTTACGCTACGTTGTAAGACGTTATGCTGCGTTGTAAGAGGTTACGCTGTGTTGTAAGAGGTTACGCTGCGTTGTAAGACGTTACGCTACGTTGTAAGACGTTACGCTACGTTGTAAGACGTTACGCTACGTTGTAAGGCGTTACGCTGCGTTGTAAGACGTTACGCTGCGTTGTAAGACGTTATGCTACGTTGTAAGAACAACTCTCTCAATATGAAAGTGATACATGTACCTGCCATCAGCTTCAGCAGCTCCACCAGAAGTTAATGATTTTACAAAAATACCAAGTTTCTCCACCCCGGAATCTGTTCCAACCCCCAGACCAACAATACTCAGACCAAGCCCTCTTTGATCTAGAAATAGTAGAAATTACTGTGAATGTTTAGAGTAACAGTAGCACTTATTTATATAAATTATTTGCTCCAAATATTAAAGTCAAATTTAACCAAGCTAGCCAAAAACAGTCCCTTTATTATTTTACTCTGTCCAATACCAGACAATTTTATTCATCAAAGAGGGAACCCTCAGACATCCTAGGCAGCAATGGGTTGAGAATGTAGTGATTATTCCAACTGATCTGTATATAGAGAGATAAGTGGATTAACTCATTCCCACCTGAGATAGTCAAAAGTAGCTCCTTTATTTGTTTTAATCCTTTCACTCCCAAATACGGAATTTTCCATACTTTATTATTTTATTCTCAGCAGAGGCGTAGGAAGCGGGGGGGCTGGGGGGGCTTGAGTCCCCCCCAAAAAAAGTCAGGACAAGCGTTGCTAAATTTAATGATTGTATTAGTACGACTATACAGAGGCTAGGAGAGCAGCTACTTACGATAATCTACCTACGGGGTTCATCTTTGGTTCGTATTAAAATTACTTTATTTGTACTTCACTTGTTTGTATAGTATACCATATTTTTTAAGTTTGTCAATAAAAAGCAGCTTACCAGTCATAAACCACAAATTTGAGAATGTCTGCGATTAATCGGAGTCTATAATCTTACCTTTTGATAAAATGGCGAGTGACGACGACAACAAAGTTAATTATACGGAAGCTAAGTTGACGAAGAATTAGAAGCTATTGTGTAGGTGTTTAAACACAATTATTGAAAGATTATTAAAGCGACTTCAATGCATGCAATCCCTAAAAAGTGTTCAGTTTTGTGAAGTGTCGTCTGTCAAGGCTTTAAGGTATGTTGGTTTAATAATTTCGTTTTTATGTTAAAATTTGAACTATATATGCTTGCTGTAGAATTAGATGAAAAAGTTTCCTCAAATTGCTGCAAATTGTGTTTCCGAGGTTCTAGATTTCAAAATTTTCCGGGAGAGCACCCCCGAACCCCGCTAAAAATGCGGTCACTGATTATCTGCATGTCGACTTCAGCCCCCCAACTTTGAATCCGTTCCTACGCCTCTGATTCTCAGTCTATTGCCAGAAGATTTTACTTGTCAATGGGATAGCTTCCAGAAAGTTGGGCGTGAAAGGGTTAAATCTTTATCTCCCATACAAACTGAATTGAATTGCTCGTTATAAATGCACAGTCTTATCTGTATAAAGCCCAGGAAGTACACAGATAGACAAAACCTTGTGAAATTTGAACTAAATTAGTTTACGTGCCTTGGGAAGTATGTGGCTTAATGCCTCGGTTCTCGGTAATTAACTCTTACTGACACAATTTGGCTGTACCTTGTCTAATGTCAGATGATTTTACTCATCAAAGAGAGAACCCACTATACTGTACATGTATCCTTAGGCCAAACAAACCAGTTTCTTCTTGCAAAAATGTAGGCAGTCTGTAGGGTAGGTTGGGTTTGTTTTTTGTTTGTTTTTTCTCCCTACTTGATGTGACAATCAATGATATCTTTTCCAAAATGTCGTAGCACAGATATTTAATACAAACATTGGATTTCAAATGTGTCTGTCTCATTGGTTCCTGCCTTCTTCATTTCAGTAGCAACTGAAATGTTGTAAACTGAGCAAACATAGCCATGATAGCACTTGAATATACTGTACTTAGCATTTAATTTGATAGTCTATTTCCAAATGAAACAAATAAGTTTTTCTTGGTTGAATTGTAGGCATTTTTAAAGGCAATTTTGAGCACACTGCCAGGATTGCCCACCATGCTTGCTATCCCAAGCTGCAACTCAAGCCCAGGCTCCTCAAAAATTCAATAGAAAGATTATGGTTGGCATTTCACAGGCTACTGTAAAGCTAGGTAGGGTTGGAAAACCAGAAACCCAAGTATTTTTTTGTTTAATCACGTTGGCCTGAAAAACAGAGAAAAATCTTCTCGACGTTTCGAGCGAAGGCCCTTCATCAGGAGAATCGAAGGGCCTTCGCTCGAAATGTCGAGAAGATTTTTCTCTGTTTTTCAGGCCAACGTGATTTAACCCTGGTAATATTTGGATTTCAACCGTGTCCGACGCTGTCCTAGAAGCTATTTTTTTGTTTGGCTTTAATACAATTGCTTACAGAAGAATATTTTGGGCACACTGTCTCCCACATATCTAAATGAAAGGTAGTTAAGTCCAAAATGCTCTTCTACAGTGGAACCTCATTTTAAAATGTGACCACTGTCAGACTAAAAAAAGGTGGTCATCATAACAGGGTGGTCGTATTACCGGGGGAGACTATTACACTAATTAGAATGTAGTCGGGCCAGAAAAAAGTAGTCGTAATAACGAGGTGGTTGTATTAACAGGGTGGTCATATGGTGGGGTTCCACTGTATAAGAAAAAAAATTGAGACAGCTGTATTTTTCATAATTGACAATGGGTCATTCCAGAAAAGATTCATACCTCCCTCACAGAGGAAATTTGTGCCATCCGAGGAGGAGGGGGGTAAATCTACTTCTGATATAGTAAAATGTACTAGGATGTCTGAAGGGGGGAGTGGGTCAACTTCACATTTCCTCCATGGGGGAGGTGTGGATGTTTTCTGGAAGGACCCATTGGTATTCAGTATTTTTTGAATATTGGATCAGCCTAGTCTAAAACTTTACTTAATTTCCTTACCTCCTTTATCCAAGTCAACAGAAAACACATCCATTTTTTCTACTCTTTTCTCGAGCTCCCACTCAGCAGATGAACTGACAGGGTCTATATCATCATTCCCTCTCTCATAATCTAATGGATGATAAGTCTCGAACACTGTGTGTGGAGTATCCACAAACTTCACTCCACGAGCTTTCTTGCTTGTATCAATGACATCGGATGGTTCCTGGGGAGTTTTGAGATCATCCTGATGTTTAAGAACAAAGTTGAACTGAAAATTAGATTTAAGTTCTGGTGACGTTACACTGCCCATATCACTTTCTTCGTAAGCTGAAGATGAGTCATGTACAGGCTCTTCATCTTGAGTATCATCATCGTATTCCTTGGGCATTAGGTTCTCAAACTCATCAACATTAGAGCTGTCAGCACTGCTGACCCTTGTTAATAGCTCTTTCTTGGTTTCCACTGACTCAGTTTTATCAATTACAACATATGATTCAGTTACATCAGCATCTTTGCTTTTATCACCAAGTATTTCACTTTCAGCTTCACTATCTTCTGTCGAATAAAGTGGTGGTCTGTATGTTTCTTTTGTGTATCTGTAAGTTGCTTTTGGAGGAGATGGTGTTCCAACATTTTCAATTCCTTCCTTTTTGAGAAAGTTCTTATACATCGACTTATAACTAGATGCTTGTCCATCGCTATCTGCTTGTGGGATACTCTCTTGCACAAGTGCTTCGTCATGCTGTATTATATTATTTTCAACTGCCTTAGAAGGAGATGGATCAGCAACAAATTGTGAAACATTGATGTTGCCTTTTAATACAACATTCCCACCATCAGTTGGTCCAGAATCAATGTATTTCTCAGGTAATCGTTTCTGTGGTTCATCAACGTCACTCCCAGAAGCTACTACATCTGTATCACTAGGTTTTTCATAGTCATTGTCGAGCTTCATTCCACTTGGTGATGGAGTGCTGCGATCCTCCTTTTCAAATAGAGCATCGTACCCATATGACTCGTGAAATGACTGCCGTCTTGTCGTTTCTTGAAATGCTTCTGGACCATCAAACATTTTCTTAAGTTCTCCAGTTGGATGTCTTTGGTGAAGCATTTTGAGAACCTGCTGGTCACTGATGCGCTGACGAGAATCATCCAACACTGCAGGCGTCTCATCTTGTGAATCACCACTGGAATCCAAGTCATCTTCACTTGAGCTCTCAGTCTCATAGCCTCTTGGCTTATTCGCTACAAGACTTAAACGCCATGCACCTTTTGCTTCTTCTTTGGATAACTTAATTGGCGCTGTTAGAGCTGGACCATTTGAGTTCATGTCAGTGGATCCTGCTGACATCTTCCCTCCCTTAGGCAATTTTTCCCCTGGATTCGAAAAAACCCTGGCCCTTTCCATGGGTACAATGTCTGATCCATACTCTCCCTCGAATGCAACATCAGCTTTTGTAGGCAAGCTTTTCCTAGCGTTCACAACACTGTCAGTATGTCCTCTGTCTCCTATCTGTGGTCCATTACTTTTACTTTTACTATTATTTGTTTTGATAACATCTTTGTTATTGACTAACAATTTTGACGTGGCGTGATCAAAGTTGTCGTGACTTGTCGAAACACTTTTGTTATGGCTAATTTCCTTCCTTTCATTTGCCTCTCTACCCCTGATTTCCGATTTATATGCCTCTTTACTTGTTCTCGAGTCGAAAATACTTCGTAAGTCCTTCACCCTGGGTCTTTCTACAAACTTTTGAGCACTGCTTGCTCGATCGTTTCTATGCATTTCCTTCTCGACGTCGCCCACAGCAGGGGTTCCAAAACTCGATTTCCTTTCCGAGTTGACAATTTTCCCCTTATTATTACTTGGGTAGACATTACTCCGATAGCCAGAAGCTTCGTTGTTTGTTCGCTTTTCCTGATTTAAACCAACATTGGAGGATCTGTTTTGGAAATTATTCGTTTGACCGAACGATGATCGATCTATTCCTGACACATTTCCGTTCGTAGCTCCGACGGATTTATCGTTTCTCTTCGACGAGCTTTTTCGCAACAAATATTGATAGTATTTTTCTTCTTGGTCTTTCGAAACCGCAGAACCATCGTTCTTATCGTCGTTCTCATCGATAATCCTGTTCCTTCTTGCCGACCGGTCGCTGTTCAAATCGCTGCCATTGAACCTCCGCGTAGATGTTTGTAATCCATATTCTGACATTGGAAGACGCTCCGTTTGAAAGATCTTTGCAGAGTTATTCAAAAGAATAATACCTCATTCGAAATCCGTCGAATTCGTGCAAGTCTCAGCTTGAAATCCCCAAAGACCAGCTCTTGAAAACGACGGCGAAAAAGATATATAAAATATAAATTGCTAATTGTTGTTCCAAAACACCAAGAACAGACTTACAGCTGTCACGTGTGATATCCTCGACCAATGAAAATCCAAGACAATGTAGTTAAATGTTTTAAAACTATGTTCACATTTCCGCTTGATTTTCGCTTTAGTTTCGCGTCACAAACAGTATTTATTGATCGTATCAAACCAATAATTGGTAGGATTTTAAACAATTAGAAACACTATTATAAGGTTATGTGGTCTTATAATCATTTTTCTCAGTATTTCCCGAAGTATCGCAGTCGTTGACATGAGGGTAACATATTACAAACGTGGGCGGCATGATTTGTAAAGTGATAATAAATTTGAAAGACAATACATTCATGCCGAAGATTCATTTCAAGACACGGATCAAATATTCGACATTGTTCTCGAATGACCTCTCAGCACCAGACGAGATACCAAGAAGGCAGGAATGTCTATCTATGTATCTATTTTAAAAGAATTCAAGTAGGTTAGCTTTTAATTAAGAACATTTATAAAGAAATGAGTAAAAAGTCGTGAAAAGGGGACAAAAAACTAAAGGTTCTCAAATTCACAAACGAGATTGATACAATTATCGATTTTAATGAATAAAATCAGCTTGAGTGCTCGAACCAGTTTAGTTTTACCGCTTTAGATTCGTGCAACATTTGTCGCTCAATTATTGAAAAATTCTAATTTCAATTCTAATTGCAGTGATTTAAATAGATCGTTATCAAAAGAACTATGTATTGGCTTTGCAAACCAAAGACGCAGTATTTTACTTTACTCAACTGTCATTACGTTGTTAGGCTGATGACAAAATCGATTTTTAAACTCGATTAGTATAATCAAATCCAAGTAGCAATATTTCATGATCACCTTATGCAAAAATATGCAAAACGCGTGAGTACGTGCTGACTACAAGCCCAGCGTGCAGTGCTGTCAATACTCGATAACCCACCCAGCAGGTGCATTTGCATTTGCATAAAATAAGGAAGTACCAGGCGAAAACGCCTATATTTCCTTTCGTTCTTTTTACCCGAGGCAATATAATATTGATAGTCAAGCAGGTATCTAATTTATAATTGCAACTATCTTTTAAGACGGAATCTTTGCGACGATTGAATTTGTAATCAGCCATATATATCAGTCGCGACACAATACACTGATTAATTTCTCGATTTTCTAATAATTTGTACAAACTGAGTCACCGTATTTTTGCGATTTCAAGAATTCAACAATCAAACATTTGTCGGATAGATTTATTAAAGAAAACACGACACTACACCGAACAGCAGTACCGACTTAATCTTGTATTGATGTTGTTTTCTAAACGACACAAAAGATGTATAGAAAAGATTATCATATCCTGTCGTTTAGAAAAAAATAATATAAACATATTACATGTACATGTACAGTTTTTACGAATCACAAAATCTAAGTGCCGCAAACATTTCATGTAATATTAAAGATGTAATACATCAAACACGGGTTCACGATAAACGAGTGTTTGATCTTGCTTCTCAAACGAGTATTCGCATCGCGATTTGCGGTGTTTTCTTCATTAATTTCAATATGGCTACCTACGGTAATTTCAAAGGGAACTGGTGGCTAGAAATATTATCGCTACGCATGCGTAAATAGCGATCTTGTCGTTTCGAAATTCTATGACTGCATCGACATAGACGTTAGACGTGTAGATGTTTTCTTCGGTGAATTTTGCTAAAATTTTGTAAGTGAGTAGTTTATAAAAAGTTCTAAAGTATATATAATTTTCATAAGACAGAATGTTTTTAAATCGATAATTTTTATAGCGAAAAATCTGTCCTTAAAACCCTCACTTATTTTTTGTATGGATATTCTCTACAACAATATCTATCATCTCAGCAATTTTTAAAAAATTTCACCGAAGCAAACTGAACACATGCCGCTTCAATTATGCAATATTTGAAAATATACCAAAATTCCAACGTCATTATTACCACGGTACAGCAAATAATCGAACTTTTTGATAGATATTTTATATCTTCGATAGTTTTGCTATAGAAAGGCCTACTTAGTATTTATCTAACAACTGTTTTAAACTTATGAATAACGTTAGATAATGAGTCTATGAATTAGCGCGTATTTATTGAAACTACCTAGGCAGTTTTCCACTAGGCGAAAAATGTCGCGCGAAGCGACATTTTCTTTTGTCTCGCAAGCTCTCGGGTGGAACTAATTAGCTAAGACAAAAGAAAAATGTCGAGTCGGTGGACAAATGTCGCCTAGTGGAAAACCGCCTTAAAGAAATGTGATCCGTTCACCAGGAAGTTTCCTACAGATTTTTATTGGGTATCAAAACTCATGCATGTGATGTGGTATACGTTCACGGATTGGCTACGATAATTCATGACTTATCAATGATTTGAGAAAGTTGGTTAATAAAAAATGATATTTGCGCCGGTTGCATGCACAGAAAGTAAAAACATCTTTATATCTCTCACAAGTGGTAATGCTAGTCTAACCACACAGTACCGACGCGCATTCTACATCGGACGCGACATCAAAAGCACACGCAAAATTTTCGGATTCTTGCGGGCTTTGAGCAAGTGTTTCCGGAAATTGAAAAACACCATTCTCACGTCAGGAAAATTTTCTAAATTATTTGGGTTGACGACTGATATTTATGGGAACGTGCCGAATTAATTGAAAACGGTCTGTGGGTATATTGCATTCCATATATATATATAGTTCCAAGTATAAAGATTGGCATTACAAAATATTTTAGAGAAAATATCGCTTCGTTTCAAAGGCTGAAATTTCATATAGATCATTCCGAAATTTTAAAATAACCTAATCCCCTATTTTAGCCTAAATCCTAATCACAACCCAACCCTAATCTTAATCCTAACTATTTCAATAATGCTTTTTGGTAGTTGTTAACCTTGGTTATTGCATAACCCTAGGTAACCGCGCGTCGCACAGGATGGACGCAATTAGCAAACAGCAGGAGGGACGTGCTTGGAGACTGGGCCGAGCTACTGCGCATCGCTCACTGTATGCTATTGATCGACTTGCTGTCACACGCCAGTTCGAGAGCTCCGCAAATTTCAAAGTCCCACCATCCCTCCCTTCAATTCAATTCAAAAAGAATGGTAAGTTTTTTCTCCACCAATTTATTGGTGTGAAGGTGTGAGCTGTCGCGGGGGACAGTCGTCAGCTCAAGATACCACCTGGTTGGATCTTAGGGCCTGTTTATATGATCCCGGTGTACCGGGATCTCGGCTTGTAGATAATTTACTGTTATTTTCGCGGTTGCGTTTATATGGAGACCGGGACGTCCCGGTGTACCGGGATCTCGGTTGAAGCAACCGGGATCTCGGTACACCGGGACAGATTTTTTCCCATATAAACGCGACATCGCGGTACACTGGGATAAAGTTTACTGAACTACAATGCTTGTAACTTTGAATATTACGGTCAGAATTTCGTCCAAACGGTCAGGTCAAAACCACGGACAAAACACGGAATAAAAGTGAAATAACTTCCAACATTGTAGAATTAGGGTGAGTTTTTGCTTTTTTGTCCATTTCCTTAAATTCCCGCGCTTTTTGACCCAGGATGAAATTCATCCCGGTCAACCGGGGACATCCCCTACACCGGGGATCATATAAACAGGCCCTAAACCTGATTCCAAGTACCACTTCTCGCTCCAGTCCAAGGCCCCCTCGGCCAACAGCTTGCACCTAACCAACCAAGCGGGTAATAAGGTGAACGAAGATATTAATTAAAAAATAAAACATGATTTTAAATTCGTTTTTTAGTACCAACAATCTGTGCACATGACATCACTTCGGGACCTTATATTAAACTTTATCCGTTTTAGGCTTACAAATTTTAGAATTACAAAGGAAATAGATATGCATTAGTCAACCGATCGCTTACTTTAAAAGTTCTGACATTCGTTTACAGTAAGAAGCAAAACAAATTGATATAAAATGCCTTACTAAAATCTGCACAAATTTAAAAAAATAATCTCCCTCTCCGATCCAAACGTGTTTCAGAGAATTTCAGAAATTCTATACTACAAGTTAGGAGAGACAGCTAATTCAGTTTACTATACTGTTGCTAGGCAGTAAATCTAGCTAACTTCGAGTTTGTTTTTGTAACTTGGCAACAAACGGAAATGGGAAACGTTCCTTGCTAATAGTTTTTGGGGAAGGGAAACGTGTAACTCTATATATAGAAAAAAAGGAGAGTGCTGCGTAGGTAGTGTTTCGCCGTTTGCATGGATATACTGACAAAGCGAAAAAGTGTTGAACTGCCAAGATTTTTAGCACTGATCAATATTGACGTTTCGAGTAGAACCCTTCTCCGTTTAACACCAGACTATTTTACTCTGGCTAACGCTAGACTATTTTACTCTGTCTAACACTAAACTATTTTACTGTCTAACATCAGACTATTTTACTCTGTCCAACAACACAAGCCTATTTTACTCTATCTAACGCCAGACTATCAGGGGCGGATACAGAGGGGGGTGCTGGGTGACTAGTCACCCCCCTTCCCTGTCCCAACCAATACAGGGTTATACAGCGATACAATACTCGTGTGTAAAACGTGCATAAATTATATTGTATAACAATGCTTATTGATACAGGCCGTAGCTATGGCCTCTCCCGTTTGCAATAAGATTGGACATTATGATACGCTAATATCTTATAAATTTGAAACCCCAATTTTAACAAGTAAGAATCACGATTATATAGACGTATTGTATACAATCTCAATCTGAAATCTGAATACATAGTAATTTTGGAACATAAACTTATAAAACATATCCCCATGAGTCCACGACAATGACATGTCCTCCTTATGGTGTATTCACATATTTGGGTATTTTGTTTGGTAATTTATATCCTTCAAAACTCTTTCAAACCCCCCTCAAAATGCAGGAAATGCTATTTCAGAGACTCTAAAATTCAAAATTTTCCGGGGGAGTATGCCCCCGGAGCCCCCTGGAAGTTTGTTGCACCTTCGGCGCTCCCCTGCCACCACGTAGTAAGTATTGCCTGTCCCCCCCCCCCCCCCCCTCGCGCGCCCTTGTTAAATATTGTGAAAGAAACAACTGAGTACCTTATAGTCACCCCCCTTTCAAAAATCCTGTATCCGCCACTGACTATTTTACTTTGTCCACAACACCAGCCTATTTTACTCTGTCTAACACCAGACTACATTCCTCTGGTTAACACCAGACTATTTTATTCTGTCTAACGCCAAACGTTTTACTCTGGCTAACACCAGACTTCTTGCGAACACTAGGGGAAACCTCTCTCCCCCGCAGGGGCTTCTAGAGCTTTTTTGAGCTCTTCACTACAGTATATAGGGTTTAATATTGCAGCCTTTGCAAAGGCTGCAATATTAAACCCTAGAAGCCTCTGTGGAGGAGAGAGAGGGGAAACCCACCAGCTGAATGAATTAATCGATTTTATTCGGTGGTCACTCATTGGTCAGCCCAATAGATCATTCGCCCGATGACGTCGATGGCATTGGGTGACTACAACTACCAGAATGCTTTGCTAGTATCCCAGTGCTAAGAAATAGAGAAAACTAGCAAAGCATTCTGGTAGTTGTGGTCATCGTGCAAAATGGTCCACGACGTCATACAATCCGACCCCAGGGAAAACCCTCCTTTACTGAACTGCTGAGTCAACAAGTGAGTCCAATATTAGTACACTCATGCGTATACTAATAAATTTGTCTTTAATTTCAAAATACTTCGCCTAAACAACTCACGAAATGCTAAATAAATCGTCAGATATAAATAAACTATATATACATTGAAAACAAATTGAAGATCTTGTTCTAGGTTTAGGTTTTGGCCTTTCCTCTTGAGAGTAAATATGTCAACAGCCTGTGGTGATTAAATAAACTATAGATGAATATCAGCTTTCAGTGTTCGTTCGTACACGATTTAGAGTTTCCATTTGATGTCGGGCAATAGCCATGGCGTTAAATGCTTGCCTTCCTTCTGAATTTAAACAACAATTCGGTCGACAACTACAAGGAAACGTTCCTTCATCAACCTGACAGCCAACACCATTTAAGCAACAGCTGCAAGTCTGTGGGAAACAAAAGTCACCGCAACTGCAGCCACATTTTAGCCGTGATAAACGAATTTCCTTAGCGTGTTTCAGTTCGGCTTTTTGCCACGATCTGACCCCGGCAAGGCGAAGAATTTTCTTTCGTTTCTTCGACGTTAAAGCTCCGGTATCACAAGATTTGGCCAAATCATCGTCGTCTACGTTGCACAATGGCTTTTGTTCGGAGTAGCAATGGCTCGCAGCCAAGCCAAGGGCGATTCCACCCAAAGAGGGAACACAACTGAAGCTCTGAACTCGCTGGAAATAAAATATTGTCACATCACCATAATGTACGGACTTTGATATCGAAGATTCAGACGAGGTTCGGTCGCTCTCGGATTCAGTGAGTTCATGTTTCCGTTTCGCCATCCAACAGCTGTTGCCTTGGTATTTACTAAAGACAATAGATGAAGGCTTTCGGTCTTATACGTTGTCGGGTCTTGACACGATGACATCTACCACCAATAGTGAACCGATATCATTGGCAAACAGACGAGCATTTTCTAAGGGCGTTCAAACGGATCAATCGTGCACAGTCTATTTCCGCCATAACAAATACGTCAAATACAGGAATTTACATCATGATGTTATAGCTTGCGATGGAGGAACAAACTAGGAGAAATCGAATGGAAAAATGCCAAGAACATGAGACAGGTGGCCATGACCGGCCATGAATCTTAACAACAGCTCCAGTTTCATAGCCAGTGGGTCCCACCTGCTCTTATGACAACTCTTAACTCCAATAGCGTTTCTATGGTCATTCATTGGAAACATGATTAACACAATATTCACACTATGACCGATGTCGCTGACGTTGCAGGAAGTCAAGCTCTTTTCCTTTGAGGAATTCGAGGGTTACTAAACTTAGCCCAGTCATATATATATATATATATATATATATATATATATATATATATATATATATATATATATATATATATATATATCTTCTAATAATGGTATTAGAAGATATATATATATATATATATATATATATCTTCTAATAATGGTCTAATGGTCTAATGGTCTATATATATATATATATATATATATATATATATAATTGTAGTAAATATTGCTACAATTATATTTTCGCTCTACCTTTATCAATGGTATTGAGCGCTCTGAAAACTAATGCTAGACTAGTAACGCTATTAATGTGGCATACTATTTTTGGTATATATATATATATATATATATATATATATATATATATATATATATATATATATATAGACCATTAGACCATTATTAGACCATTTTATCCGAAGAGTACCACACAATACGTGTGGCACGAAACTAAGTAGTAATAAAAATGTCTAATCAAACCTGTTGAGTCTTTGAACTTCAACTATAATATGCTCTGGATTCCCATCGAGCACTCTGCCAAAGGTTTTTACAACATCTTCTACAGTATATATATATATATATATATATATATATATATATATATATATATATATATATATATATATATATAAACAGATTAACACTAACAAGTTAAAGTGCTCAATACCACCAGTGGTAGAGCGTATGTAAATAAAAGTTAAGATAAGTTCGTTACTACTCCGAGTTTCACGCCTATAGCGATCTTCAGGTAACTGTGAGAGTTCTGACTTAGATTTCATTTATCTTGCAAAGTTCGTCATGGTGCGTGGGAGGCCTGGTAGCATTTCACTTTCTTCTTCACGCGGCAAGTGTTTGAAATGATGACCATGTTCTGATGGCGACATTTTGAGACAAGTTCCGATCTTTACGATACATACGCGTTTTCATAGACAAACATGGAACGTCATGGAAAGTCCAGTAGAATTGTTGCCTTTACTGTTTGCAAAGTTTTTGGTGTTCAATTTATACGAGGTGTAATAAAACTAATTTTATACACAACAATATTGGCTGTTACAGAAAGATTTCTGGGGAGTTAGAGTAGCATATTATATATGAAACTGCAAAGTCCTCCAAATTTAAAGCCAGTCACTAAGGAATTGCCCATTCACTGTTGAGAAATATAATTACCTTATATTCTATTATATTCTTTTCCCTGAACTAGTTGTTTCAAGGGACGTTCTGCTAAAATTTACAGACTTGAATACAGCATGATGAGCTAGAAATGACGTTTCATTTTCTAAAAAAATTGAAACATAATAAAGAATTTAAATTATGAAATAGGTCATTTTTTAAGTCTTCACAAAATTTGCAGTTATCGTCTCCTAATTTGAAACTAAATCCAATAACACATTGCATAATTAAACATTACATAATATATCCCTTTTTCTAAAAACAATTTAAATTATTAAATATTATTTTACATGATATGCATTTTATCTTAAAGTGTCTATGAAGTGAAAAATTCGTTGGCATTTTTGTTGTTTTATTGTACTGAGGAGCATGACAGGAGCACTCACTGAAAATTTCAAGAGAATCTGATGCGTAGTTTTCGCGCTATCAACTCTCAAAATTTGCCGTGGATAGTTTGTTTTGGGGGAAATTTGGGCTTCTTGGTAACAATGCCTTATGACGTACGCAGATTCATCATTAATAGTGAAATCTATTGTTCTTATGCATAGTTGTCCATCTGCGTACGTCATAAGCATTGTTATCGAAAGCCCAATTTTTCTCAAAGAACGAACTAGCCATGGCAAACTTTGAGAGTTAATAGCGCGAAAACTACGCATCAGATTCTCTTGAAATTTTCAGTGAGTGCTCCTGCCATGCTCCTCTGTACAATAAAACAACAAAAATGCCAATGAATTTTTCACTTCATAGACACTTCAAAGTGCATATTACACGAAAATTAAGTTTGTCTTATTTGAAAGAACACGGCTTAAAATGACAAAGTAACATCTTTTGTTGCCTTGGCGAGTTCAAAGCTCAAACCTTACTACAATTCAAATAGTTTTTCGTTTTCTTGCTTCGTTGTTGATATATTTCAGTAATTCAGTTTGCTTGAAATGTAAATGTCACAAGTTGTGACGTATACATGTGTGTGGTGACGTATCGGAGGTATATAAAAGTAGCATGCTGCGTAGGCAGTGTAGAAACAACGATCGAAATATAGTAAGGTTAGATATACTGCCGAAACAGAGAACGTAGGAGTCTAACGAGTAAGGTTAGATATACTGCCGAAACAGAGAACGTAGGAGTCTAACGTTTCGAGCGAAGGCCCTTCGTCAGAGAGAAACGTTATATATATATATATCTTTGCTATTATGATATTATCAAACCAAAGTTAATCCATATCTTTGGCGTTAAACGCAACGGGAAATATCACCATGGAAATTAATGAAGAAAGTAGGACAGATCGGGTACAAAGAGCAACGTTTTCTTTTTTTTTTGTGCGTTGGAAGTTCCCGTTTCCATCATTGAAGACAGTCCAATTAGAACAACAATTATATGTTTTGCTTGTTGATGAGAATTGTTTTCTTGTGACCGGGAATCGGGTATTTGAGGCTTTGAGCAGATTTAGGTTGCGCGCCGCGGCGAATCGAAGGCACAACATTTGCGTTCGACATCGTTGTTATCGTAGTTGTGCGCGCTATTGGACGTGGTTTCTACTAGATAGTAAATTACAACTCTAGCTCTTCCTAAATATCGTCTTTTACTATCACAAATGCGAACAACTTGGCCACAAAACTAAAATCAAATGGCAGACGTTGTAATCTAACTCTGGGCCACAGTGTCCAATTAAGTCGATATCACCATGGCAATATGGAGTTAAATTACCGTATTGTCATAGTGATATCTCCCGCTGCGCTTAACGCCAAAAATAGTATTTGGGTCACTGATTTGGGTGTGTTTCTGCATGGCTCTCCCAACACCAAACATGTGGAATTTCAAGTGACTTCGTTTGATAATATAGCAAAGAGATATAATCTTTTCCGATAAGTCATTATAGAGAGGATATTACACGGCGGCGCGAAGATATGGATTTTATCTTCGAGTGGGGGAAAACAATATTTTATGAATGAGCGTAGTGAATGAGTGAAATATCGTTTTTACCGCGAGAAGATAAAATTCATATCTTCAAGCCACCGTGTAATGTTCTTTTTATTATATAGATTCAATGCAAAAAGCGGTAAAATTCTAAATGACGTCATTGATATCTTCACTAGTGAGGATATGGAAAATACGACACTGTATATTTCCTAGTAAAACACTCGCATCTATATAATAGGCAACGTAATATCAAACAAACTGAAATATCTCAAAAACTAAGCAAGGAAACGAAAATAGAAACATTCTATCATATTTAACAAACATAAATCACTTAGACATCAAATTATTATGAACGAATTTCATTATATATTCATTTCCTGCGGGGGTGATTTGTCGGGGAATGATCTGAAAGAAAAATTGTATTTTTAACAATTGGCAAAGAACTTTTTAACTGATTGTCAGTAATTAATGCTTTAATAGTGGAATAAAACTCCTTTAGAAACACGTATATTGTGTAGAAGCCAACAGTAATAATTACAACACACAAAATTTCATTTTCTGTCTGCAATATTGGACGAATATGTCAAACGTTATAATGACCACACAAGGTGTTCAACAGATTTTTCTTTATTAATATCTAGTTGAAAATAAATGATGTAGCTTTTCGGTTTATTGCGATAATTTTAGCCGAGAAGATGGAAGAAGCTATTCCAGACGTTCAAATTTTGAAAATTTTCCGGAGGAGACTGCCCGAACACCCCTACTACCCCCCTGTTGGGGACCTGAGCCCTCTCCCCGAGAAAATCCAAAATATGATTTTTATAATGTCACACATCACATTTGTTCCCAGAGTCACAGAATAAAGAACTGACTAGTCGTTCAATTAATATCATAACTCTGACAATGAATTTTCGCGTTGTGTTCGCGCTTTATCCCGTTAGAGTAAATATTATTTTACATGAGTCACTTGCTATTCACTAAGTTAACTTTCACCAAAATGTTTGGAAGTTCGTTCCGAAGTTCGTTGGGAAGTTCAAAGTTCGTTTTAAACCACGCATTTGATTGATTTCTTGCCTTCTTGGTTCCTAGTAGCCGGCAATCAATTGCCTAGTTCAAAACGAACTTTGAACTTCCAAACGAACTTCGTAACGAACTTCTGAACATTTTGGTGAAAGTGAGTTGCAAATGACTGTAGTTGTCTTTGTAAATGTGATACTGTAGTTTTAGACAATATCTTTTGTAAAAATGAGAATGTGTCTTAAAAAATATGTTTTAAATTGTTCAAAATTTTGCTCAAATATGTCAGATCGCGGGAAATTGGCTTTCAGAGACTCAATTTTCAAATTTTTTCCAAGGGAGCATACCCTCGGACCCCCCCTAGAAATTGGGCAGTCTTACTGACCCCTTGACTAAAAAATCCTGCCTAGGACCCTGGCGCCACCCCCGTGATTTGCTGTTGTAATATACAGCTATTTCAATAAACGTTGTCGGTACGAGGCGTCAAGCCTACGCGACCAGACCGAAAGGGAGTATGGGTAGAAATGGAAATTCAATAGTTGGCCGGCTGGCAATGGCGAGTGAAATGTCGAGAGACTACTCTTCCCCAAGCTAAACATTTCGACATATAGCGTTACGTGGCGTTGTATAGCGTTGTATAACGAACAGATATTCTCAAATAAATAGCAACCTCTTCAATTGTGATGCCGAGGTTATCAACCATCCAAACCGCTCGCCACCAACGTCTTCACTGTAAGGTCGAGGCATGGCTCGATATTGTAAATCGTTATGTACATATTTATGTGCTTTTATTATTTCGGTGATTTCTACCCATACTCCCTTTCCGTCTGGTCGCGTAGGCTTGCCGCCTCTTACCGACAACGTTTCTTGAAACAGGCCCGGCGGCAGGGGCGGCCACGGCCGCCCCACTTTTTGGTCAAATGTTTTTGCTGACATAAGCACTTTTAAAAATATATAAAAATAGCGATATAAAATTTTTAAGTTTCATTACAATAAGGTGCTGCAATCTTGAAAACGAAGTCCAGAATGAGATTTGTCAATGTATACTTAGTTAAGCACCGAGTTTTACTTTCTCATTACCTCACCGGCGTAACATTATGGCTAATTTATTCAGAGAGTTGTTTTTATTGGTAGAGTTGTTTTTTTACCACTCGTCATCTTGCGTTTTGCTTTTTCCCGTCATGAAGGTTATTTTATGTTTTAGTTTAATGTGGGAAGACTGTTTTCTTTTTATTGTTTTTTAAACAACAATTTTACCTTTGCCTGCAGGCTGCAGTTTGTAGTTCGGCGTACCAAGGTGAAGCTTAAACATTCTATTACCGAATGAATCCGGCAGGTTAAAAAGCCGTAATTATTAAATTTTCTTAATGCAACAAATGCCTTAAATTATCGTGAATTTTCTCTTTAAATGCCTGAATATCACCGTTGTCTTACCGATTGATTTTTCGGAAATTCCTCTCAGAACTCTCCGAAAATGCCTTTCTGGGGCATGCAAAATTCAAAATTTTCTGGGGGAGGATGCCCCCACACCCCCCCTAGCCGCTCCACTTCTCCAGAGCTTCCGCCGGGCCTGTGAAATAGCTGTATACCTGAAGTCTTTCCAGAAAGCTCAACCCAATCCTGAAGCCATTTACTAAGTTCTTCTCCAGAGAGATTGCAGGTATTTAGCCCTCGTACATGACAGGCCTAAAAATCAGAAAAGTTAAAAGAGATGTCTGAAAAGTTATTACATGGCAACATAAGAACTACGTTCGTCTTCAAAATCTCTTGAAACTGATAATGGCTTTTTACAGTTCCTCCGTATTTCGCTGCTTTCTCGAGTAAATAGGATTTGTTTGATATGTAAATGAGATAAACTATGACATAAAGTTAAGTAATATATCATACACGTGGAGGAGTGTTTCATCAGGATATCCAAACACTGAGACTTTTGTTGAAAATCGAGGCGAAGCCGAGGTTTTTGAACGAATTTCGAGGTGTTTGGAATCCTGATGAAACACTCTTCCGAGTGTATGATATAGCTTCTCAAACAAATCAGTATTTTAAGAGAAAATCGAGGCGAAAGTTGGCTTAATTTCTGTAATTCTTCCTCCGATATCAAAACCTCCGTCTCGGTACCGATTTCCTTGTTTTCGGTTCATGAATTATTCATGATTTGAGAAGTACAGATCACTTATTTTTCACATGCCTCGGTTTTCTTTGTTCTTTTAGGGGAATATATTCAATAGCCCCTGGCAAAACAATAGATTAATATTCCCCTCTAATATTCCCCTCTAAGGCTCTAATATTCCCCTCTACCATTCCTCGCTATAATATTCTCCTCTAATCTTCCCGTCTAATATCCCCCGCACCACTCCTTATCTTATGAAATCCTGTCAACCTCGCCATGTGAAAAATAAGTACGTTATTTTGAGGCCCCTCGGGGATATGTGTTTATGTGAAGTTCGATATTTAAAATGTAAATTTTGAGCAACTTGCCGAGAAGTTGCCGTTATTAATTAAGCACGAACTTCATTCCTACCAAAGTTTATCCTTTTAAAACCCTATCTGCCAATTATTCTGCAAGAAACAATATTTAATGTGCGCAAAGGATTGTGGTTAAATGTACAAGGCGCCATCTTTTTCGTTACGGTCAATTATTGTACAAGTTCACAATGGCATTACAAAAGAAATAAAGCATATGTAGATATACTCAGTATCAACCTCTTCGAGTTCTTCTTCACTAAGGGAATCAACGCCTTCTCTGAGAATCGCTGCATCATCTTTGTGAATTGAAATCGTTTCTCTTTTTAACCTGTTCCTGAGAAATGAATTTGGTAACCATGATGACAAAAGCCAAAATGAACATAAGTTTTTCTGTAAAAAAACACAATATAATTATTTACTGTTACGTGATAAATTTCAGGCCAGAGGCGACAGAAGACGTTTTTGAGTGTGGGGGTGAGATGCTGTTCGCGGCAACCTCTCTGTCAGTGATGGATCCAGCTTGATCTGGCAGGGGGGGGGGGGGGGGGGTGCTGAGCGAGCGAAGTGAGATCAGGCCTGTGGCGTGGGGTGCGACCGAGGCAGGGTGGAGTGCCGCTGAGGTAGCTACGGCAGCGGTCTGGGGACACAAAGCTCACCAGAAATATTTTTTTTATACCTATTAATACCTATGAATCATATGATAGCTAATATATGAATCATATATCTATGAATCATGATAGCAGATAGCTATGATACCTAATACCTATGATACCTAATGAAGTTTACATGGACATTGAATGAATGCGTCCTTTATTGTACATGGATTTGACAACGCAATTGGCACTCCCTGCACCCCCCTTGGCCAGGGCCAGGGGGGTGCGCACTCCCCCTGCACCCCCTATAAATCCATCACTGCTCTCTATAGAGGCTATGGGGGTATACTCCCCCCAGAAATATTGAAATATTGAATTAATAGATCAACCACGAGTTTGAGTGTTTCATCAGGGGTTCCAAAAACGAGAAACAAATGAAAACCGAAAGCGTAGTCCCGAGGTTTTTATTGTTTTCGAGTGTTTGGAGTCCCCTGATGAAACACGATAAACGAGTGTTTGATCATGCTTCTCAAACGAGTATTCGCAACGCGATTTGTGCGGTGTTTTCTTCATTGATTTCAATATGCAGATTAAGAAATGTGATCCAATTCACTAGGAAGATTCCTACAGGTTTTCATTGGGTATCAGAACTCATGCATGTGATGTGGTATACGTTCATGGATTGGCTACGATAATTCATGAATTATTAATGAGTTCGAGAAGCCATTTTTGGGCTATTTCCAGGTTATAAAGAACGCACTAATAAAGCTCATCCCAGGATAAACTTTATATATTGTAACTTTATTATAAGACACGAGTCTTACAAAACATTGATCTTTTTATTGTAACTTTATTACTAGAAGTTACTACCCCAAGTGAAGTGCTGCCTCGAAAGGGACACCTTTAGCCTACTCCACAGGCAAATATCTGCAGTCCGTGACCAATGTGACACCCCTCTTGCCCACTCCACCCAAGATTACCCACACCACCCAAGATTGCTCACACCACTCAAGACTGCCACCTCCACCCAAGATTACCCACTCCACCCAAGATTGCCCACTCCACACAAGATTTTCCACTCCACCTGAGATTGCCCACTCCACCCGATATTGCCAACTCCACCCAAAATTGCCCACTCCACCCAAAATTGACCACTCCACCCAAGATTGCCCACTCCACCTAAGATTGCCCACTCCACCTAAGATTGCCCACTCCACCTAAGATTGCCCACTCCACCCGAGATTGCCCACTCCACCCGAGATTGCCCACTCCACCCGAGATTGCCCACTCCACCCAAGATTATAAGACACAAGTCTTACAAAACATTGATTTTTTGACTAATGTATACTGCATCAGTTCAAAGTTTTGTCACACTGTTTAAGCCTTTTTAATTGATGGTACCGAAAAAGATGGCCATGGTGGCAGTACATTTAACCACAATGGTTTGCGACCTCAAATCAGCTCAAATAACAACTAAACATTGTTTATCATGCTAAGATGGATTGAGTAAGCAAGAACTTCATTCCTATACCAAAGTTGATCGTTTTAAAACTGTATCTTCGAATAATTCTGCAGGAAACAATATTTACTGCACGCATAGGATTGTGGTTAAATGTACAAGGCGCCATCTTTTGCGGTACGGTCAATTGGACATGTCTAATAGAGGTGTGCGAATCCGATTGGATTCGGATCGGATTCGGACTAAACTTTTATACGTTCGGATCGGATCGAATTTTGTTCTTTTTTTCTTGGATCGGATCGGATTTTGTACTTTTTTACTCGCTTTGGATTGACTTTTGTCATTGTTTTTGTCACAAAATGAACAAATTCGGTAGTTGTACGCACATTGTGCAACATATGAAGGAGATTATTGCATAAGATTATTATCGTATAGTAGTTTTCTTAAATTTATTTGTTTATTGGATATATCGTGGATATATCCGGTGTTTTAATGTTTTCGGATCGGATCGGACTACAATTTTATGGCTTCGGATCGGATCGGATTGACAGTTTAGGCAAACCCTCGGATTATAAGGGGTCAATCCGATCCGACGCACACCTCTAATGTCTAATACGTATACGGCCATATATTGTGCATATACCTGCATGGTAGTTTATTAGAAGCTTTCAACTCAATCCCGAAGTGTTTTATAAAATAACATTTTGAAAACAAGCGCGGCGATTGGTTGAAAGCCGTGTTTCTATAACTTTATGGAAACACGGCAAGGTCCACCATTCAATACGCCATCATTATTTAACAATTATTCGCCGAAGGCGAGGTGAATATCGGTGTATAATAACTGAGACGAAGTCGAGGTTATTATTCACCGATATTCACTGAGCCTGAGGCGAATAATTGTTTTAGTATAAATACACATTTTCGTACTTTTAGGAAGAAAATTTTCTTTAAAATTGTTAATTCCCTCGTCTGTCGCATTGACAAGGCGGCCATTTTGAATAAACGCTGTAGGTGATTATCGGGAAATAATCCGAAGTAGCTCGACCAATCAGCGCGCGTGATTTTCTATAATCACCGGTGTATTTATACTAAAGTGTAGTACACCATCATACGCCATTATGAAGAGTAAGGAGAATTTACGCTTTGATGCAATGATTATTTTTACGTTCTATACCTACTTTCGACAGGTTATTTTATAAAGGAAATAGAAAACATTTTCTCCGTGTTCCCATAGAGTTGAAACATTTGTGGAAGTTTGGAAGAAACTTCTCCCAAACTTTCACTTGTGTAATTTCTATAACTCTATGGAAACACGGAAAATGTTTTCTATTCTTAAATAACAAATTAGCTTAAATTAGAGTATAATTGCAACCTCGTCCCCAGGGCATTTTGCCTCCACGTTGGGAGGTCGGCGAAAATGGCCCTGGCATCGGCTGGTCACGTGACACCCAGAATTTTGGGGTGTTTTGGCAAGAAAATTTATGCGGTCTTTGTGTTTCGTTTTTGTATAATACGTATACATGAATAATAAATAAGAAATATTTAACGCTCTGCCGAATCACTCATGTGAACCTTTATCATAAATGCAACTGGCTAGCATTATTCATCATGATACTCCCCACGATTAGCCAGGATACATTTAAATGTCGGGAAGAAACATATATCTAATGTTGTTCTTGACTTTAACCAAAGCTATCGTTACAATTCTTTGGATGAACTTCGCAGAGTGGATTTATTGCAATTCATATTTTGATGAATAAATTACACTGTATCTGAATTAATCAAGTTTCTAAACCGGCCAATCCGATTATAGAATCGACCAGCCGATGCCAGGGCCATTTTCGCCGACCTCCCAACGTGGAGGCAAAATGCCCTGGGGACGAGGTTGGTACATTGAACTCTAAGTAAACTGGAACGATAACCCGATGGCGTATCATGAAGCCAAAAATGGCGGACATGGGGGCCGCCATGCACGTCAATCCCAGTCCCTTTTACTGTATTACCGAGAGAAAATGAAGCTGAATTTGGTGAACTGGGTTGCAAAAACAGCTTGAAATCAAACAAAAACTGAACTTGTTAACCACTTTTAGGCTTAAATCAAATTCCAATATACCGTAGAGTAGGTGAACACTGACATGACGAGTAAAAACAAGGAAAACAGTAAAACTATAAGCTCTCAAATGAAAGTCAACAATACGCAACCAAAATTGCCATTGGTTTGGACAAATATAAAGAAAATACATATGAAACCCAGGTTTAAAATAAAGAGGTTGTTTATAAAAACAGTTGGGTTTTAAATTTTTCAATTTTCAGTAGGAAAAAAACAACAAAATGCACTTTACCGTGTGTTATTACAGCTCTGGAATTACTCTTCGTTTCGAAAAATGTCAGATTTAGCATTTCCACAACTGAAACTTGAGTTAAAGCTATAATTTAGCATTATCTTATTACTAATTCTTGGCAAGACAACCTTCAAACGTTTGAGATAACAAAGAAAAATAAGAGAAACCTGCATTTTCCGTACGAGTTTCGAACTCGAATTTTGCTTTTGTTCGGCAGATATTTCGTCATTCAATCCATTTTCGTGTGTAGAAATTGTTCAGGTACAAGGCCAATAAACCCAATACATACTATCTTCTTCGTTATCATCTATAAAAAAACTTTAGGTCTAAAAAATGGTTGTTTTTTGCAGCCAGTTTTCAGTTTTTCATTGTACGTGCCGCTCATAGGTTCTGTTGACGTCAGACGTGCAATGGCGACCCCCAGCGGCCGGAAGTTTGACTTCACCCAATCATAGGGCCTTTCTTATGGAGTTAGCGTTCCAGTTTATTTAGAGTTCAATGGGTTGGTATAATTGGTAAACATTTTCTGATGCACTCGCATCTAAAAACTTGTGAGGGTGATCGTCACAGTGCCCGCATGCTTCCACCACCCCTGTTTCAGGCTGTAGTTTCACTTATATATTTAATACTGAAGAGTAAACTTTCAGTACTTTGCTGAACTCAGCCCTATTCAGCATTAGTTTCCTTATAAAAACACATGTAATGTAGTCAAGTATAGAGCAAAATAATACAAGCTTACCAAGTGCATACGTGATTGGTTTTCTAGATCAAAAATCCCACTTGAAAAAATGGGTAAGATTTTGATTAAATCATTGTTGCTAGGAGTGAAGTCGTTTCGGTCTGCCTAGAAGTAGAGAAATTAAACAAAAAACAGAACATTCACAAAATTTTAAAATAACACAACATGAAATAACATGTTTGAGAAAGTTGTGCGTCTAGGTTAGTGTTAGTCTTGAGAAAGACTGTTAGTATAATGACTGACGTTTCAACGTTCTCAGTGGCGGTCATTTTCAGAGTCAAGTGAAAGGTTTCCTGTTACAGAAGACGATGGCTCCATACAGTTTCTTGAAAAGTGGAAAACACACGTTTCAGACCCAAAATCTTGTACATTGATATTTTGTTAGAAGAATGAAACTAGATGTCTTGTATAGAACAGCATTTTGAGAAACTGAAACGAAAAAGTGCGTAATCGTTAATTTGCGTAAAAAATTAGTTTAATTCGCAAAAAAAACACGGTGACCTCCATCTTTTATTTTATTAAAAGTTTGTTTCCAGTATGAGTAGTCAATAGGCCAAATTTAAAAAAGATCCAAAAATTTTCAAATAAAAAAACCCGTGATTATTCTTAAATAAAAAAATTTTGCATCCACAATTTTTTTTTAAATTGGCCTAAAGATTACTCATACTAGAATAAAACTTTTAATAGAATAAAAATTGGGGGTCACCAAGCGGACGTTTTTAACGGTTTTTAACAAATAATCAATGTATAAGATTTTGGATCACACTGGTGTGTGTTTTCCACTTTTCAAGAAACTGTATGGAGCCAACCACAATCATGCCATAATGATCGAACCAGACACATAAATATAGGTGAACCTGCATCACAGAAACATTTCACTTGACTTTGAAGATGACCGCTGCTGAGGTCGTCGAAACGTCAGTCACTACACTATACCAGCCCACCATGGTTCTCATGAGCAAAATTGCAATATATTTTGTCATCGCAAAATTGCAATATATTTTGCCATTGCAAAATTGCAAAATATATTTTGTAATCACAAAATTGCAATATATTTTGTCATCGCAAAATTGCAATATATTTTGCCATCGCAAAATTGCAATATATATTGTCATCGCAAAATTGCAATATATTTTGCTATTGCAAAATTGCAATATATTTTGTCATCGCAAAATTGCAATATATTTTGTCGTCCCAAAATTTCAACTTCAAGAACTTTTTCACTGTCAAAGTTAGTAACTACCAGAAGTGGTGACATAAGAATTGTTTTTTGGAAACAAACAGAAAAAAGCATACATCACTTTTATAATAACGATTAATTTGAATAGTCTTTTATGTGCATCTTAATAAGCTTTTAAGCTTTTCTCGCCTAATTGTGTGTCTGCAATACAAGTAAAGAATCTTTGCTTCATAACGAGGCCAGAAAGGTCTCTGACATTTAGATGCACATAAAAGAATATTTAAAGTGAAGGCGTTTACTTTGTAAAAACACTTTCTTTCCCAAAAATTCATCCCAATCACGATGTCACTTTCATTGCCAACTTTGACAGAAACAAAAATCCATGAAGATGAAATTTTGCACTATCAGTCTTTCTCAAGAATACTCTATAAACCTAGACAAGCAACTTTCTAAAACATGTTATAATAATTCCGAGGTAAATCAAACCATTTACTTTTACAACACAAAATATTATTCAAAAGTAGAAAAATTCTCTAAAATATATTCTATATTTTTCACCTTCCCAGTAACTTTGTGTAACAGTTCATAATCTGCTTCTTCAAGTTCTTTGGACTGATTATTAATATCTTTTAACAAAATATCACGGTACACTGATCTTTCCTTGTCATCTAACGCTGGAAACTTCTTTTTCTGTTTGGCAGTCCAAAAATGATGACACAAAAATTGTCGAGGTCTCAAAAACCTTGACAAAAATGAAAAGTCAAAACACTCATTGCCTTCAATACAATTATTTTGATCCTATTTTAACTTATTTTTATTCTATTGGGTCATTCCAGAAAACATCCACAACTCCCCCACGGAGGAAATATGAAGTTGACCCCCTTCCCCCTTCAGACATCCTAGTACATTTTACTATTATCAGAAGTAGATATACCCCCCTCCCCTCCCCTCCCCAGATGGCACAAATTTCCTCTGTGGGGGAGGTATGGATCTTTTCTGGAATGACCCATTTAAAAATGTCTATAGGAATTAATTAAAGACTGAGATAATAATTTTTTGGAAATTTTTTTTGTTTTTCACAATTCACCATTTTTTCTCACAATTTTATTTTATAATCATTTATGTAATACTTAAAAGCAGCAGTGCTTTATCAGATTTAATTTTGAATTTAATGAATTTGCCATAAATTACATTATTAACAGAAGAGTTAATAATAATAAATATTAAATATAAAATAATTATAATAATTGTGACAGAGATAAGAAACAGAACTTGTGTCCCAAGTGAGATATATCTATTGAGTAATAACTTCAAAAACAATCCATTTGGTACTGCCATTTGCAGCTGAGCTTACAGCTTGCTAAATTAAGACGTTGTTTCATCATTTGAAACTCTGCATTCATTGGACGCAACATATTGTTTACAAGGGCACAGAGCTTTGACAGGGTTTCAATTAGTGATTAATTTGTAATAATTATCTACTCACCATGCATAACAAATTAATCACTAATTGAACCCTGTCAAAGCTCTGTAGCAATGCCACGTTGTGCCCTTGGAAACAATACGTCACCGTCCAATGAACACAGAGTTTCAAACGATGAAACAACGTCTTAATTAATGCAAGCTGCAAGCTCAACTGCAAATGGTGGTAACTTAATTGGCATAGTAATTTTGAAAAATAATATTGTCTAAGCTGAGAAAATCAAAACATAAAGCAGGATTTTTTATCAGGTATAAAACCATGGACATGGTACTAGAGCTGCTTCCATTGGTTCATTTTCGTAATCGATTAATCATTGTCAACAATCGATTAATATCGATTAATCGTATTGATTAAATATGTCATGAATTAAATATGACATGTCCATGGTGGTTTCTCCATTCAAAGGAAGGGGGTGCTTTTATAAAGTTTTTACTAAATTTATTGGGGATTGCCTCCTTTCTTGTCACCCAACAATTAATTCAGTCACTACATGTATTAACTAAGGCGTGTTCGTGATCAGTCATCACTTATCTGTTTAACAAAACAAGATTAAATCATTCCGGGTTGTTATAGATGATCCGATTATTGTTAAGTATAATCGATTGTGGAAAAAAAAAAAAAAATAATCGATTATATAATTGATTAATTGGGAGCAGCTCTACATGGTACTGATTTCCTTTGTGTTGTCCTCATGAATTATTGAGTTTTGAAGTCATATTATGCATGTATTGTATACAGTCTGTGTTTTATTGCATTATATACATGTATACTATTTTAACATTGTGTTATAGTCTATATAAATTTGTATACTTTTTGTCAGTTTACCTCTTTCGGTATGTACCTGTTGTAAACTTACATGATCATTGTACATGTAATTTTTAATTGTTTTTTAATTATAATTGTACAATGAAAGCATAATGGCTAGAATAACATAAAAACAAAAATAATCTCTGATAAAGAACAAATCATGCACCAAAATAAATCTGATGAAAAATAAAAGTACTCCTCAACTAAGTAGACAAAATTTTTCAAAATACTGTAGCCTTATATGTATAGGTAATAGCATGGTTTCAAGTGCAATTTGGAAAAAACATGCACGAGTGAGTTTTTCAAGACTATCAAAATTGCACGAGTTCGAAGGATGAGTGCTATTTGAGGTATTTGAAAAACTCACGAGTGCGTGTTTTTTTTTCAAATTGCATGAGAAATCATGCTATTACTTATTAATAATATACAGTCGTTGGCACTTAAGCGTGTACACCGCTAGTCAAAACAATATGTTTTATGTCAACATCAAAGTTAAATGTTTACCTTGGAAAGGTATTAGGTTTTCATTCAATATATTCAAACCAATACATTATTATCACATGAATGTGCCCTTAGCCAATCACATCTCACCAATCCCACGGTGTTGACTTCAAAACGGTTAAGTTTGACTTAAATTTAGAACATGTTTTGACAGGTGGTGTACACGCTTAGGTGCCAACGACTGTACATGAAAAAATTTATGAGAATCTTTCTAATCAAAATGCTTTGTTCAAATAACACACATGAAAAAAAAATTAACAGGAAGAGCTTTTTTTCTAGTGAAAAACGATTTTTGTGCAAATTTAAAAAAATTACAAAATTTGCACTGTATTTGAATCATTTTTCTGCACTGAATTACACTAAAATTGCACTCCTCTCAGCCAATCAGAATTGAGACATTTTTTCATGTATATGTATAATACCGTAGTGCCGCGGGTAAGCGCCCACCCCCATGATGTATTACAATTTTCTTAAAAAGGGGGGTGGGCGCTTACTCGGAGCACGCAAAAAAAGAACGTAAATTTTATACCTATAAAATGAAACAACATTGAAACTGAGTATCTTACTTTAATATAATAATGAAACAAACAAACAAACTAAACTATAGATTACAAATCCTGTTCATCAAAGCCGTCAATTTGAATCGTCTGACTCAAATAATATGTTGCCAAGTTCTCCGCGTAAATTGTCTTCATCTAACGCG
This sequence comes from Corallium rubrum, assembly GCA_964035015.1. Taxonomy (NCBI): domain Eukaryota; kingdom Metazoa; phylum Cnidaria; class Anthozoa; order Scleralcyonacea; family Coralliidae; genus Corallium; species Corallium rubrum. Next base: position 5,418,111 of record OZ036003.1, read on the forward strand.
GGAAAGTTATCGGAAACAAGATCGTCTTCAGTTCTGTCTAGTTTGTTGGAAATCCCGCACGTGAGAAAAGAATTTGTAATTGATTCTTCTTTGACATTTTCCCACGCTCGGCTCACCGTTCGACAAGCATCTCCCTTCTTCTCTTTCACTTAGCAAAAACTCGAATAGAAGATTGTCAATTTCTCAGTGGTACCTTTGGGCTGGCGCCGTCATGTAGTTTTGTTTTCTTTCTCGAAGAGCTGACGTTGTTTAATAACAGATTATCGTAACAAGAATTCCACTTTCGTACCCTCTTACGATCGATACTAAACTCTCGCACAGTCTGTGAAACATTGTGCCCATTTTGCCTATGCCACTCTACAACGTTTACTTTCCATTCGACACTGTATTGTTTCAACTTTCGCAGCATGGTTGCTGTTTACCGTATAAACATTTTCCCCAGAGTGACCAGATCAAAATGTGTTAATTCTCATTGGTTAATTTAGGCGGACCTCTGCGAACACATAGGGGTAATCAGTTGCAGTGAGAAAATGTCTAAAAATAGCGCGTTTTGACAGCTCGGCCCTCGAATAGAATAAGCCCAAAAAATTACTTTTGTCGTAAATAGGGGGGTGGGTGCTTGCTCGGACGTGGGTGCTTACCCGCGGCACTACGGTAATCTAGTTACAAGCACAACTTACCCAATTATAGGGCCAAGATAACCCACTACTGGTAGACAAGATAAACCAACTATTGGCAGTACTTTCCTCAAGTCCTTTTGAGTCTAAAACAGAATATTAACATGGTCCAAATTAGCACTCAAAAACAGCTTCGTAATTTCTTTTTTGAAAAATCTCTCAATAGAATACCCATTTTAGGATCCCCCCGAGAGTGTGAATTTTTTGAATGCCACAAAAGCAAATGTGCATGCAGTGATTTCACACTGGATAAAGAAAGAAAATAACAAATACAGTCAAAATTGCATCATAAATTTCTCAAACTTTGTACCATCTACAAGCTGTGCAGCTTTAAACAGCGAGCTAAATAACCAAACCATGAAATGGTGTTATCACATTTGATGTGTGATTTTTTGATATGCAAAATGACAGCTGCAAAGCCAAGAGACTCCTGCATATATCCAACCTATATATTTTATATACGTTGGATATACCTATGCATGCAGATGTATTTTAAATTATTATTTTTGGCAGTTTATCTAGTGGGGCCTTGAGCCTGTTATAAACTTGCCTCATTGCATTTTAGCTATAAATTTATTTCAATACAATGAAAGTCGAGTAAATAAACCTAATTGGAGATGCACACCTCGACACAGTGATTTTGCAAAATATATAAAATACAAAACAGCATTGCTATACGATCTTTGCAACTTTCAGAAAAGTTGCTGCACAAATTTATGCAATTTTCAAAATTGCTTTGCAATTTGCAATTTGTGAAGTGCTAATTTGGACTCTGATTAAATCACACCTCATAGAGAATACTGTACCATTAAAAAATATTAAAGAGCACCACCTCCAAATAAGTGCAACAATTGAAACCATAAATATTTAAAGATTGCTGCACAGCAGTGCTAAATTGAGTAAATATGTCAGTGTTTAGACAGTTATTTCAAACAGTGGTGAATATAGGATCTTAGAAGAGGGGGGGGGGGAGGGGGTCAGCACACAAATTGGTGCCATCTAAGGGGTCCAAAGGCATAGTCCCCTAGAAAATTTTTTTAAATTTTAGGGCCATTGAAACAAAATTTAAAACTGCATTTTAAAAGTACCATTGAGAGGCTCAAACAAACTTTTTCCCACTTGTGGGTGCACTTTGCATAGCATGGGAGTGCAACCTACTTGCAGACCCCTCCCCCACCTAGATCTGTGTTGGCAGACCACCAGTGAGTTTATAAGATGTTCCCTGAAAGCAAAAAAATGTATCCAATATTTATATCACCTTAAACATTGTCCATAATTCATTTCTGCTTAACACTTCGTAATTCCAATCACTTTTTTTCAACTTCCTTCTAATTTTAAATGTTGATCTAACATCCTTGAATAAATCCTTTCCTCCAAGAGAATAATCATATAAAATCTTCCTAAGCTTTTGAAATATATTCCCCTCTCCATCTGGGATCTTTGAAGCTGTGCTTTCCAATCTTACACATGCTCCTAATTTCAAAGACAAACCACTACCGGCTGGTCCTCTAGCCTTGGAAAGTATGCCAGAGATATTTCGCTTCGCAGGCGAGATTTTGCAATACTTATCACGTAAATCAATACGTGAACGTTTAAAGTTATACTGGGTACAAAAATTGGAAAAGCAAAAGGCATTTATCCTTGGTGTTTGAAGTAGCCTTTGATGTGCCATATTGTTTTCCCATAGGTTACCGCTGCTAGCCAAGAATCGCTGGCTCAAATGTACCTTCTCTGAGCTGTTTTCAGTTTTATATCCCAAAAATACAATTATAAAAATAATAGTTTCTATTTTACTGTCTGTATCCATTACGACATATGAAACTACCAAAATATCGAAAATGCTAGCGTTTTTAGCCTAACAATGTAGAGAAATGTTTATTTGATGAAAGCACATTAAAGTAGTTCCAGTTCCCTAACGGCCAGAAAATTTTGCAAGGTCAAGGCCGAAATATAAATATGGGCTAAACCTTTCAGCTTTCGTTATTCATATTATCAGCTTTTTCGTGGATTTTTTGGGTCCAGTCGTCATGAGCAATACCTTCACTACAAAAATTCTGTGCCGTACAACTAAAGGTTCGCCTCGATCGTTGATTTTATTTCGAGAATGTCGTACAGGGCACCATGTGTTGTCAAGTTCCAGAGACACCATTGCAAAAGCATTTACGGATAAATTCACGTCGGCAACGAAGCAATTCGACAACGTTCTTGGCATTGCTGAAGTACGCGCGGCCCAAAGTGTAGTGCAAGATGCAGAAGATACGTTTATGAAGAGTAGAAGAAATGTGCAAGAAACGAGGAGCCATCTTGGCCAGTTGCAGGCACAGTTACGTGATCTACGAAGCAAGCTGGACCGGATACCGCGAGAAGACGAACGCTATTTGCAACTGGCCACACAGGAACATAAAGTTTTAATTGAAGAGAGAAAATTGAAAACAGATTTGGAAGGATTCGTGGCCCTTGAGCGTGATAATTTCGCTGCATTGTCGGCGGCCGTACGAAACGCGCACGAGAGGGAACGAAGTCGAGCCGAGAGAACGAAATACTGGTCAATCATTGGTTCCGCTTGTGGAGCTGTACTTGGCGAGTTGCTAGTTATTTGTTTGTGTGTCTGCCCACTGTCTGTCTGTCTGTCTGTCTGTCTGTCTGTCTGTCTGTCTGTCTGTCTGTCTGTCTGTCTGTCTGTCTGTCTGTCTGTCTGTCTGTCTGTCTGTCTGTCTGTCTGTCTGTCTGTCTGTCTGTCTGTCTGTCTGTCTGTCTGCCTGTCTGTCTGTCTGTCTGTCTGCCTGTCTTACAAGTCTTCCTTTACACATAGAAGACGTTCGAGCGTGGATAACCCATCAAAATATCGATCTAATTGCCTTTAATGAAACACGGCTTGATAATAACATAACTAGTAATCAAGTAAAACTAAACAACTATGATTTAATTAGAAAAGATCGTAACCGAAACGGTGGTGGGGTTTGTATTTATTTAAAAAATCACATCAATTATAAAGTTTGATACGACTTGATGACAAATAACACTGAAGCCATTATAGTGGAAGTTACCAAACCAAACAGTAAACCTTTTGCTATAGTTGTTGCTTACAGACCACCTGACTGTAACCCTGATATATTTTTTGATCACATTTCAAACGCTGTCAAAGTGCTTGATTACGAAGCAAAGGAAATTTACATGTTAGGAGATCTTAACTGTGACTTACTCAGCAACAGGACGTATCGACCTACTCAACTATTAAACTCGCTTTCCGAAATATACCAACTTGAACAACTTATTGTCGAGCCAACTAGATGCACACAAAATACTAGAACTCTAATTGATGTGATTTTCACCAATTGTTCCAACAGAGTTGTTGCATCTGGAGTGGTACATTTAGGTATAAGCGATCATAGTCTTATTTACGCAATACGGAAGATCGCTATTCCAAATAAGAATACGCATAAAGTCATACATGTTCGAAATATGAAAAATTTCAACGTCATTAGCTTCAAAAACGATTTAACCAATCTCGCTTGGTCAACTATTAATAACTTAGGTGATTCCAATGACCGGTGGGAATTGTGGAAAAAAATGTTTTTGTCTATTGTTGATAAACATGCACCATTCAAACGAAAACGAGTGAGAAACAAAAAGAGTCCCTGGATGACGCCTCATTTAAAACAATTACTAGTTAACCGAGACAAGCTTAAAAAAGCAGCGGTGACATCTAATAATCCCAATGACTGGCAAAACTTGAAATTTGCCCGAAATAATTGCAACAACAAGATTAGAAAAGCTAAAAAGGATTATTATCACCACTTCTTTGAAGCTAACTCGGGAAACTCAAAGGAAGTTTGGAAATCAATTAATGAATTGATGTCTCGCAACTCTAAATCTGACAGTATCCCTTCTCTAAAAATTGGAAACCAAGAAATCAATAATGATGCGGATATATCAGAATGTTTTAACAAACACTTTTCGGAAATTGGATTGAAATTGACATCAACTGATTTTCAGACTACTAAATTGTACTCTGATTATTTGAAAACAGCTAGTTCGGTATTTACTTTGAAACCTACAACACCAAATGTCGTTTTTAAATTACTTAGTTTAATACCCGATAGGAAAGCAACTGGCTTAGACCAAATACCATGTAAACTACTCAAACATGCAGCGCCTATTATTTCTGAATCTTTATGTGACCTTTTCAATTTTTCCATACAAACAGCCGTATTTCCTGACGACTGGAAACTTGCAAAGGTTACACCAATACATAAAAGCGAAGCTAAAGACGACGTAAACAATTACAGACCTATCTCTGTACTCAGTGCCGTATCTAAAGTTTTTGAGCGTATTGTTTACGATCAGTTATATACGTATCTCAATAAAAATAGTTTATTGCATGAAAAACAATCAGGCTTTAGGCCATTTCACTCTACTACGAGTACACTTCTAGATGCAACAACTGATTGGCTTAAAAACACGGATCAGGGACTGCTTAATTCTGTAGTTTATTTGGATTTAGCAAAGGCATTTGACACTGTAAGCCATGACATATTACTCTGTAAGCTCCAAAGTTATGGAGTTGATGCAAATACTTTATCTTGGTTTAAATCGTATTTGCACAATCGCAGACAAAAATGTTGTGTTAACGGCTTTCTGTCAAAAAAACACACACTTAACTGTGGCGTTCCCCAAGGTTCCATTCTTGGACCATTATTATTTCTCATTTATATTAATGATCTTCCACATTGTCTGCAACATTCCACTGCTCGAATGTATGCTGACGATACTAACATAACAACTACTGGAACATCTATTCGAGAAATAATAACTCTTGCCAACAAAGATCTCGAAAATATTAGTGAATGGCTAAAAGCAAATAAACTCAGTCTAAACGTAACTAAAACAGAGTACATGTTTGTTGGGTCTGACTATAATCTTGACAAGGTAAGAGATATGCCGCTATTATATCTCGACAGCAAAC
>OZ036003.1:5426253-5458753 GCA_964035015.1 Corallium rubrum
TTTGTTTGTTTGTTTGTTTGTTTGTTTGTTTGTTTGTTTGTTTGTTTGTTTGTTTGTTTGTTTGTTTGTTTGTTTGTTTGTTTGTTTGCTTGTTTGTCTCTCTGTCTGTTCATCTGTCTGTATGTCTGTTTGTCTGTCTATCTATTTATCTACCTTATTTGTCTACCTTTCATTGTCTGCTTCTTAGTCCATTACTTTTTCTAAGCCAGTAAAAACCTTCCAAGTTCCAACTAGACTACAAACCAATATCGTAAAACTTCCATTTTCCCCCTCACCAGGTATTCTTGGCTCAACCGTAATTAATATCAAAAGAATGAAACAAATTAAACTAACAGTACAAGAAAACAACCAAGCATTTATGGCTAAAACAATGGAAGAACTAAAGATCATCCTTCAATCTGAAAATATTGAATTGATGTCAACCGGTGACAGTTCATTAAGAAGTTCATCAACTGATTCAAATATGCATATTTCAAAAGAAGACAATAAAATTTTGACCGAAGTTTGTGCAAAACTGGAAAAATTCTCAGAAAGTGATTTGCAGTCAGTAAAAAGTCTTTCTTCAGCTGTGAAAGAACTGAAGCAAGAAATATCCAAGAAACCTATTTCAGAACCTGAACACGTCTCATACCGGGAGAATTCGTCAGATTTTCGCGATTTTGAGCAGCAGTTTCGCGACGTTTCCTGGTGGTCAAAAGCAAGCATGGTAGCATCTGTAACAAGCGTCTCATGTTCTTTGTTATTGTACTTTTTGTACAGATGACCTGAACGGAACGAGAAGTTAGTTTCAAAGTAATATTATATTTAGGGTTGTTTTTTCAAATTCAGATTCCGGTCCATCGATAACTAAGATTAGCACATGAAATCCACAGAGCCCCACACAAACAGTTTGCCTGTATGTCGCGTAATATTTATAACTTTATGTATGTAAATGCAGTCTTATGGTAAAATAATTATGTTAGTGACTATAAAATAGACTGTCTCTGAGGCTAATAATCCTTACCCACAACCAGCGGCTGAATTACAAAGGACACAGGTCAACGTTGGCTGTGTCGAGGCATATCAAAGGCGCTCCAGGCAGCCGCCATACGACACAGTTTGGATCATGCGCGTCACAGCTAAGATGTTAGGTGTTGATTTTACGGAGGGAGAAAAACCGGAGAACCCGGCGAAAAACCCTCGAAGCACAGGAGAGATAAACTACAACTCTACTCACATGAGTTCCAAGCTCGACAACGGGGTCATTCCCAAGCGGTCAGCCATCACTTAACTTGCAGCGAGAGGCAGCGCGCTAACAGCAGCGCCCCCCGTGCTCCTACCATTAGTATATATTTACATGCGTAACAGGCGCGCAACGAGAGGGGGGTCGGGGGGTGCGAGGGAAGTTTTGGAGGTCAAAAATGATTTCTACTCTCTCTGACGCCTAAATCATGTGATTTAAAACCTTTATACGTGGGTCAAAAGTGTCCTCAATGCAGAAAATGCCATTTTACAGATCCAAAGTTCAAAAATTTCCCGCGGAGCTATGCCCCCGGACTCCCCTAGATTTGTGTCGTAACTTTATCTAAAAACGACCCCCCTTTCAAAAATCCTGGTTGCGCCCTTGATACGTAAAATTGTGTATATTACGTGATATACAGGCAAACTGTTTGTGCGGGCCCCCTGTGATTAAAAATGTCGAAGGCACCTTTAGGCATGTTTCTAGTGTAAACTCCTATTGCTATTTATTTAACTATAAATATACACGACCTTCATTTCACGGAGAGCTATGTAGATATCTGAAACAGATGTTTGGTAGATGTTCGTCAAGCTTTACTCAGGTACATTAACGCCTGGGTCCCTTGGAAAAGATGACCAAAAACAGAATAATTTCATAAAAAATTTAGAATAAAGAATGTAAGGGCGGATGATGTTTAGACAGATGTGCAAATATCGTCGCCGCCGACCCACAGAAACCCTTTGAAATTATTTGATTTTAGGCATGTGGATACTTTGATGGTTGTAGTTAATCGCCCAAATTAGTCACTAAATACTTTGTTGCCGAATAATGTTTCATAAAGGTGCAGAGACTGTGCAGTCAACTGGTAACATCGCTATTATTTCATGATCGTAAAACAAAGGTACTTGGTTCTAATTTGGGCCATTAACTGCAACCATCAAAGTATCCACATGCCTAAAATCAAATCATTTCAAAGGATTTGTGTGGGTTGGCGACGACGATATTTTCGCAGCCCCCAAAAGCACCCTGCGGCTATCACGTGATTGTTTCTATGGCAACAGAAATGTTCATGGACAGTAGAATATGATGGTCCACCTATCTTAAAGATCAACCGCCCTTACTTTCTTTATTCTAATTTTTTTATGAAATTATTCTGTTTTTGGCCATATTTTCCAGGACCCAGGTATTAATGTACCTGAGTAATATACTCAGGGGAAAAAAGAATCAAACAAGAATCAAACCTGCAGACCCAGGTATTAATGTACCTGAGTAATATACTCAGGGGAAAAAAGAATCAAACAAGAATCAAACCTGCAGCCTTCTAATGACCAGTTAGATGCTCGGATTGCAGGTTCGAACCCTGTCTGGGGCTCAGAAATCTTTCTGAGTAATTGAGCTTGACGAACGTCTATACCACACGTCTGTTATATTACAGCAAGCTCACAAACGTACCAAAAACACTACGTGTATACGGGGTCTACCTCAACTCTTGAGACCACTAGCAAAAGTGTGATAGCAAGATTTTCAAAGACACTAGCAACATTTAATGTAACAATGTAACCCTATGTAACCATAGAAACCACAGTTTGTAATGAAATTTCAAAACTACGCTTCATTGAACTCGAGAAACTGATTCATATTTACCTTTCTTTTATAGGGGCTGTTCAGATGAGATGAGCTGGCCCGGTTACCGGCTGATTTTACGTCACGAAAATCTTTCTGTAACTACAAAGAGGAATTAGTATATATACCCTGTGTGCTACACTCACAGAAAAACGAAGCCAACTTTGCTTCGTTATGTCATTACGCATTTCTCAAATATAATCGTAATACAATTTTCGTGACATAACTGATCAGCCGGGCTAGCCCGCTTCGTATGAACAGTCCATTAACCCTTTCAGTACACTTTCAGGGGTGGATACAGGGGGGGGGGGGTGACTGGGTGACTAGTCACTCCCCTTCCCTGCCCCAACCAATACAGGATTATACAGCGATACACTAGCAGCTGTTTATACAAATCACAACAGTTACTCGTGTGGAAAACGTGAATAAATTATATTGTATAACAATGCTTATTGATACAGGCCGTAGCTATGGCCTCTCCTTTGCAATAAGATTGGACATCATGAGACGCTAATATCTTGTAAATTTGAAACCCCAATTTTAAACAGTAAGAATCACGATTATATAGACATATTGTATACAATCTCAATCTGAAATCTGAATATACATAGTAATTTTGGAACATAAACGTATAAAACATATCCCCATGAGTCCACGACAATGACGACATATGGTGTATTCATATATATTGGGTATTTTGTTTGGTAATTTATATCCTTCAAAACTCTTTCAAATCCCCCTCAAAATGCAGGAAATGCTATTTCAGAGACTCTAAAATCCAAAATTTTTCCCCCTGGAAGTTTGTCGCATCTTCGGCACCACCCTGCCCCCACGTAATAAGTATTGCCTGTTTCCCCCCCCCCCCCCCTCCGTGCCCTTGTTAAATATTTTGAAAGAAACAACTGAGCACCTTATAGTCACCCCCCTTGCAAAAATCCTGCATCCGCCACTGACTTTAGGCCACATAAAAAACTACTTGTTTAGCGTCCCCGCCCGACCTGAGCCCCCGACCTCCAAATTTTTTTCATTTTTAATTTTTCAAAAAACCCTATAAATTTAGTGTAAAAACTCTCAAAACAACGTTTTATCTGTAGTATTAAAAATGGTGTTTGCGCTTTGCAATCCAAAGAACACAGACCTATACATAAATCGTTCTGCGCTTCATTCTTCACCCAAACATACATCAAACCGCAGGCATATTTTACGACCTATCGACTGAAACTAGACACTTCACTTGCTTTGGTCAAACGTAAAGTATTAGGCTTAAAAATGAGCCGGGAAAACTGGCAAATTTATGACATATACCACTTATAACAGTGCGTTGTCGCCACCGTGGTAGAACACAAAGTATTATGCTCCAAATTAGTCCTCACACAACGCCAGTGAAGGTCTCACTACCCACCATATATAAAAAACATACAAAAAAAAACCCTCCCTCCCGACCTGGAGAAATTGAAATAGGTGGATGCTAAACAGGTAATTTTTTTATGTGGCCTTAGTATTTTACTCTGGCTTACGCCAGATGATTTTACACGTCAATAGGGAAACCCCTAGGGTACTCTTAAAGGACATTGGCAATAAAAATGAAGTTTGTCAAATTTGTAAGAACTCGTTTAATTGTAATCGAAGATCTTTTACAACTTTTTTGTATCCTTCTTCGTTTTCAAAACATTTCAGTTTGTTTGATATGTAAATTAGATGGTCTCTGACGTCAGGAGCAGGGTACAGTATTTTCATACATTACAAAATACTTACAAACCTCGGCCTTGATAATTCTTGATACACCTCTATGATTGCTCATCATAAAATGTTTAGTGTCACAAGGCGTTTTTATGTGCACAGCTTCAAGTTATTTTGTAAAACAAACTTAGAGATATAACTGATTTTGCTAGGTGTGAAAATACTGTACCCTGCTCTTGATGTCAGAGACCATCTAATTTACATATCAAACAAACTGGAATATCTTGAAAACGAAGAAAGATACAAAAAAGTTGTAAAAAATCTTCTATTACACTTTTACGAGTTCTTTCAAATTAGACAAACTTAATTTTTATTGCCAATGTCCTTTAAGGGTTAATGAAACCGCTGACTGTATTGAATATGCAGGCTTCCACAAATCTTGTAGTGCACCCAGGCTCTTTTCTTAATTCGCTCCTCAGCTTACAGCCCTGTACGAATCGCACGATTAATATATTCAATCATCAGACTACTTGGTGAACATATTACATGCTATATCAGAAGTTATGTTTTTGAAACGTTGAGATCGTTCAATTTCCCAGATTAAGGTCATACTCGAAGTACTTTCTTCCTGGCGAATTTATCACAGATATCCAAACTTAATGTAAAAAACATACACCCTTTTTTTACCATCAAGAATTCCTTAAAAATTTTTAAAGCTTTCTAATTCGGAAGTTGTCTTGTATGACAATTTCCGACATCGCGTTTCTTAAGAAATATTTTGACAATTACCCTAAACAAATATTGAAGATAATCGATAACTATGACTGATGTATTCCTTGAAGCATTATACCATTTCGTTTCTTCTTTACCCCTAAATTAACCTCAACACAAAAAAATAACTGCGTTATAACCACCGACTCGACTAGGCGCATATTTCGTATTGTTCAGAACCTGTTAATCGAAGTCGAAGAGAAAAATATATTTTTCTGTTCCACAGATGGTGTGAGGCTGTAGACCAAAATTAAGAATGGTATGAACTTGGGATCAGTATTGTTAGTTCCTGACTGAACTGATGGTCGAAAAACCAATCAGAGGCTAAGCTTGATCGGTTCATCGCGGGGTCGACGCAATTGCGGCACATTTGCGAACATTCTTTTCTGATTGTCGTGCGATTTCGTAAACATTATGTGTGGTCTTCTACACATCAACTTCGAGTTTTAGCAGCGTTGAGCAACGAAACGAAAGCCGCGTTGAAAGAAAGAATTTATAAGATAAAACGGTAGGTAAAGCTTCAATGTTTACAAAGTTTAGTGATTGACGCTACCTTAAGATGAGTCCTCAAATTCTTACATTCGTTCAATCCGGCCTATGCATGCGGAGTCCTGATTTAACCCTTTGAGGCATGCATGGACCTCTCCCTGTGTTGAATATAAACTCGTCTGGCGTTAGCCACATACGAGACGGAGGACTTTACTGGGATTTCAAAGTCCGAGTGCTTTGGGAAAAGGCGAGCCTTTTTAATGCACGAGGGCTTTGTAATCCCGGTAAAGTCCGACGTCGAGTATTTGAACTGAAAGATACCTCTGAAACGTAATATAATTTACCTTATTTCAAAGTCCCAAGACTGACCAACTGTAAAACCCGTGGAGTTATCCCTCAGTTCCTGCAATTTAAGATGCCGTCCGATTGACCATCCAACGGGAAAATCAAATTAAAACCTTTTTAAGTGAACTAAAAAAGGACAATGTTATTTCTGATGTTTTTTATGTCCTTTTGTTCATGGCTTTTATTCGTGTTTTGTGCAATATAATAAGATTACGTTTTCCGCCTGGTGAATCTCTTGCCGACTTTGAAAACCTATTTTGCATTATTTCAAAATACTAGTACTTTTCCTCCGATTTCAAAGCACTGATTAAACATTAATTTCTTTTCTGTTCGGTTCATGAATTATTAATGAGTTTGTGAAAATACTAAATACTATACCCGTCTTCAGGCTTCAAAGGGTTAACTTACTTAATATTCTTTGCATCAGGCATGATTTAGAAGTCAACCATTACACAAAGTCGAATAAATTTCATTTGTCGCTTGACTGAATTCAAGTAAGCACTAAGCAGAGACATGCACTGATAAAGTTTGCTATAATTTTATACGTACTATTTACAGAATGAGTGTGGCGGTTCTGTATTGGGGTATACATGCAGACATGAGGCGAAGCCGAGTGCCTGTATCCCGATACAGAACGGACACGAAATTTGTAAATTCCGTCTAAAACGATCTATTTGGTAAGTTCATTGACGTAGCAATTTTTCTAAAAAAGACGTTATCTAATTCGAAAAAATCAAAGTTAAAGTTTATGTAAATCAAGAGGAATCTGTATCATATATATAGATCCTCAGTAAACATGGATTTTCTTTGTGTTTTCCTCATGAATTATTAATGAGTTCTATAAATAAGAGAGTGTGAAAAAGTAGAGTGCTCCGTAGGCAGTGTTTTGGATAGAGTAAAGTAAAAATAGGCAGTCCAGGACTGCATGAGGCTACTCAAATAAAACTATAAAAAATAGGTAGTCAAGGACTGCATGTATCAAGAGGGACCTCTATATTTGTAACGAGAGAACTACGAAGACTCGACGAAGTGACCATCGTGGAACACGGAACTCGCGATGTTCGGGTTCATCCGAAGATTTGGACTACGATTGATTCTGAAACTATCCGAATATTTGGACTATACTTACACATTACTTAAGGCCTGGCCATTGGCCAAACGCTGATTCGCCGTGAATCGTTTGTTTTGCATGAACATTGTTGAACGCGTGTTGAACGAAAATTTGAACATGTTCAAATTTCGTTCAACATCATTCAACACCATTCAACAACGTTCAACATCATTCAACAGGGGTAGGTAACTCATCTAACATTTACAATCAAATTTGGGGCGTGCGTACGTTTTATAAATTAGAGGAGCTCTACATGCATGTGGTAGATGTACGAACTTGGGGGAAATGGGACAGCCGCCGTTCGGTAGACGTTCCTCAAGCTTACTGATACTCAGAAAATGCCCCAAACATCAAGCCTGCCACTTTCTAATGACTCGTTGGAAGGTTAAAACTTTGTTTACACGTGTTCCTTTCTTAACTCCGCTACATGTATTCAGTTGGAACCTAAATCCAATTTTGTTATTCAGCATAATTTTACTTGCATCTCTTCCAACATCATTTACTTTATTTCTTGCAATAAATGTTGCATGCCGTTTATACATCGGTGAAACTCAGTGGCAGACGTTTATCTGACAGTAATATTGGGCATTTCACTCGATTACATAGCATGTTCTAGGGATTTTAGGTGAATGAAAATTCGAGTGTAGAATATATACATTTTAAGACCAAACTGGGACCAGTTGCGAAAAATGCAACTACACAGGCCTTCCGGCAGGAATTGAACCCACGACCTTGCGATTCTAGTGCAATGCTCTGACCACTGAGCCACGGAGGCCGTTGCCGAGAGCTTGATCGCGAGTTGCTGAACTTCTTCGTTCTGTGAGGAACAATGATGTTGACCGAAGCCCGTTGCCCGACATTTTAATAGTGCTAACCTATTGTATTTCGGACATGCAAGTTTGTGCCATCTCACCCATTTCTGGTGGTAATGTCAGCCGCAAAAGACTAGAAAAGCGTCTCCGATTTTCAAAATTGGTACCATTCATCGTCACGGACTCAACGAACGTTTTTCTTTTATTTAACACCTCTGAAGATACTTTTTCTGTTTAGCAAGGGCGGACATAAACAGCGTTTTCACTTTATATATTTACCTAATTTTACTCTCGCTCATCCCGGCTTTTTACAAGCGTCCTTCTTGCTCATCGACGGTATGAGTAGCAAATGTCTTTCGCATCTCATTATCGATTTGTAATTGTTATTGTGATTTGATTGGCTAATTTTTCGCATCTTATTATCAATTTGTTATTGTCATTTTTATCTGATTGGCTTATTTTTGGTCACGTGATTACCTTTCGTATATAAGCTCATTGTTTGTTTACACTCTTTACGTGTCTCTCTGACGAAGGGCCTTCGCTCGAAACGTTAGACTCCTACGTTCTCTGTTTCGGCAGTATATCTAACCTTACTATATTTCGATTGTTGTTTCTACACTGCCTACGCAGCACGCTCCTTGTCTGGGGCTCAGAAACATTTTCTGAGTTGAGCTTGACGAACATCTACCAAACGTCTGTTATAATTTGCCAGTAAGCCGTTAACCCCTTCTCGACTGTGTCGTTTCTTTCGGGAAGGATGCAGACTTTAATATTTTACTCTGGCTAACACCAGACGATTTTACTCGTCAACAGAAGAATTATCTGGCGCCAAGGGGTTGACCAATGCGAGAGTGCACGGCCATTCATATATGTTTATTATGTTACTGTTATCGATTTTCCTGGCGGAAAGCGCAATCTCAAACTGAATATAAGAGCCCAGCTCAGGTGGCTCCATACAGTTTCTAGAATAATAATATACATGACAAAATTACTGAATCCTGATTGGTCGAGAGGAGTGCAATTTCAATGCAATACAATGCAGAAAAATGAAATACAGTGCAAATTTCAATGAGTATTAAGCATTCTGATTGGCTAATAAACAACCGGAATCTACCGGAAAGCCAATGAAATGCCTATGCGGGTTTTGAAGGATGGTTTTTCCTTCACGAGAAAATCCAATATGGCGACCAAAACATAAAGTTGTCGAAGAACATGTCGATGAAATACAGAATAAATTTTGCTTTAATATTGTCATAAAAGTTCCTACAAGAAGACTAGAAGAGGTTAGATGCTATGAGTAAAACGTTTGACGTATTTAGTGAACAAAATGAAGCAGTTTTCAACCATTAAAGCTTCGAGAAGTGGAGCAATGAGTGGTATGTAACTTCGTAGCTGGAAGAACATTTTGTCTAACATTTTCATGTATATTATTAATAAGTAATCTGAGTTTTTCAAGACCTCAAATAGCACTCGTCCTTCGGACTCGTTCAATTTTGATTGTCTTTGAAAAACTCACTTATGCATGTTTTTTTCCAACTTGATTGCACTCGAAACCATGCTATTACCTATACAAATGGAAAATACAAGTTTGAGAGTCCAAAACACGTGCATAAACAATTCGGGAAAAGAATAAAACTAAATGTTATGCATTGTTAAACATTCTGAAAATCAACAACTGTTACCAAATAAATAGCAACAGTTGTTGCTATGGCAACAATGACGTTTCAAAATGGCTGCCAAATTACCCTTCAAACTAATTTAATTCGAAAAAACTTTGGTGACCTCCCATTTTTTTTCCATTAAAACTTTTCTTGAAGCATGAGTAATCAATAGGCCGATTTAAAAAAATTCTGTAGATCCAAATTTTTAAAAAATTAACAAACATGATTTTTCCAGAAAAAAAAATATTCGTTCTACAGAATTTTTTTTAAATCGGACTATTGATTACTCATACTTCAAGAAAAGTTTTTTTCGAATTAAATTAGTTTGAAGGGTAATTGGCAGCCATTTTGAAACGACATTGTTGCCATAGCAACAACTGTTGCTATTTATTTGGTAACAGTTTTTGATTGGCAGAATGTTTAACCATGCATAACATTTAGTTTTATTCTTTTTCCGAATTGTTTGTGCATCGTGTTTTGGACTCTCAAACTTGTATTTTCCATTTTTCAAGAAACTGTATGGAGCCACCTTAATATGGAAATCATAATAAATTCAAGACATAATTATAATTTATTAAGAATGTTAGCAACAACAATAAAACAACAACAACAGCTTTATTACACCCTATAAACATACACATATCATTACAAAGGCACAGATCAAAATTTTAAAGGGTAATGGCCTCTTGAAATAACCAGAAAATCTAAAAATGCCAAGAAGTCATTTAGAAAAGGTTTGAAGTTACATTATTTGGCCAGAGGTTGCAAACACATACATAATACAATACATACATATTCACAAGATATTCTGCATTTAAGCGTACATTATACAACAGCAATACAATTATACAAGAGAAACTGTCTTATTATCTTACTAGAAATTAAATTTCATCAAAATAATGTACAGGTATAAACTAATATTTACTAAGCAACTCATTTTTGAGTTTTAGTTTGAATTGACTAATTGAGGCAGATTTTTTGATATTTTCATCAATTGAATTCCATATTTTTTGGGCCTTGAAATCGAATGTTAAAGAGTCCATAATTAGTTCTTACTTTAGGAAGATAATAAGACTGCTTCGCAGCAGATCGTGTATTATAACTATGGACACAATTTACTGGAGTAAAAAGTGTATCAAAAATAGGAGGCAAAAGGTGGTTTTGAAATTTCATCATAAATGTAGCAGTTGTTTGAACAAAGGACTTTCTCATCGAATTTTGAAAATGTCACAATACGAACGGCTTTTTTTTTGTAGAAGAAAAAGAGGTCGAACATTTGATTGGTATGTACTACCCCAAGCAATCATACCATATATTAAAAATGAATAAATTAAAGCATAATAACGAAACGTTAATACATTTTCTTTAAAGTTTTTTATTCATGTCTTGAATTTATTATAGGTTTCCATATTAAGAAACTGAGCTGGGTTCTTATATTCCTTTTTGATCAAACAACGCAATTTTGTTATCTTTTAAACCACCGCGTTCTAATTAGTTTGAAGTGTTGTAATATCTTTACCCCACCTTTCGTTTTCCTCTTAATCAAAACGAACGACTTGTTTAGGAAAAAGTGTTGTATTACTAATTAAAGAAAATAACTCCATATACACATGCCGTCAACATATGTCGAATATTAGGTCGTAACTCCTATATTTTTGCTAGATGATTAACTTCTACTTTTCATTGTTTTTATTCAAGTCATTTCAAAGAAGAATGAGAAGGTTTCTCGGGTGTATTTTGGTGTTACTGTTAGCGCATCGTGTGACGTCCTTGCTACAGTTTCCGGCGCCTAAAGATGTTTTAGAAGAAGAAGAAGAAGAAGAAGAAGACAAAGGAAAAGAATTGTTCGTTATGAAGAAGACGCAATTTCGACACGATTGGTGCAAAACGCGTGTTTTAAAACAAGTTGTGAAAGGAGATGGATGCCGTCCTCTTCAGATCCACAACAACTATTGTTTTGGTCAGTGCAACTCCGTCTACATCCCGCTTTCGGGCGACAAGAATTCTTTCGAGTCATGCGCAGTTTGTACCCCGATGCTGGCTTATTATAAAGTCGTTACTCTCAAGTGTCCGCGATTGTCGGTCAAGTACAAACGAAAGAAAATTCAATACATCAAGCGGTGTCGTTGTACGGCTGCTGAGTTGACGGCGCTCAACGACTACAAGAAACTTGAAAGTCGAAAGCACAAGGCAAAGAAACAGCGAGGATTTAATTAGACAAAGCAACCATTACAAGCATGTTCATACATTACAAGTATTTTTAAATATATATTTTAAAGATTCAGTTCGATAAGTAACAGTATGCCCCGTAAATTTTGATAATTAGACGGTAGGTTTCGATGCTGGAGTAAGTGATAGAGAGGGCAAATTGTATCAGTCTTGTAACAATGCCTGATCATATTATATCGAATGAAGTATATAACGCTTGCATTAATAACTACTTAATAACAGAGAATGAGGTCTTGCTGGCTGTATTGACTGAGCGATAACGAGGTTAATACGTTAAAGACCGAGGTTTGATATTTTACCGTAAAGACCGAACGGTCGAGGTTATTAAGTAGTTTATTATATGGCACTTTTCGGTGCGTTCATATATTGGTTCAATATTCCTCGCCTCTTATGGTCTCTATGGTGTTGGGATCGAACAAATTGTCAGGGCAGTGACTGACTTGTCAGGGCACCGTAGTATAAAGCTGCCTGACGATCTAGCCGCTAACATGTCAGGGCACAGCGCAATTTTGTGCAATTGTATTTACCTGCGGAACGTTTCGCTTCACGGAGATAGGAGATCGTCAAAAAGCAGCCAAAATCCCTCGCGTCAAAAACATCGTTCCATGCTCAATGCGGCAATGCCAGAGTCCATGACGTTTGTGTGTGGCTGTGGCTATCAATTCTGCACAAACTTACAAGAAATATTATAAAGTACTTTGACTGACGAGCTGCTATCACGTCAGGGCACACGTATACGTTTTCCTAGGGTTTTCATATTGCTTCAGGTAATAGACCATTGTTTTCTGCTCCCCTGAGGACCAAGAACAATATAAAAACGCTATGAAAACGCATACGTGTGGACATGGCCTCATTGGTGAAGAAAATCATTGAGCATTCCCAGTTGATGACAAACATAATGTCGTCAAAATAGTCGCCAACATTCCATCGCTTGTATTCTTTTTCCCAGAGCCCACGTTTCTGATCTGTGCCGTGGCTTACCAGCATATCCTTCTCATCTAGAATTCAGGATTATCCTTAATTGTGAAATGGTCTAGAATTCAGGATAATCCTGAATTTTAAAGAAATGAAATCCCAACCCCCCACCCCCACCCCAGCCCAACCTAACCCCGACCTGTAAACTTGACCCGAAACCTAACCACCCCCGGCAACACTAAATCTAACCACAACACCCCCGGTGGCCCTAAACCTAACCACAACCCACCGGGAAGAAAGAAAAAAGCAACACCCAGAATATAAAGCTACCTAACGAGCCAGCCACTGCCTGACGCGCAGTCTCTTTAAAGTAATTATAAACCCAAACATGATATTACTGCATATGGATTCTATTTAATGTGTATAGTTGAATGCCAAAATATTTTTTGAGTTGAACTTTATTTGTTGTTATATTGAAGTTTGTATTTCCAAAATGGTAATGAGGATGACGTCTATGTAGGCATGATCTGCATACGCAGTGTTCCGTTAACGTTACAGCAGAAATTTTACATTACCAGAAATTTGGGTCATTTGTTAATAATATAATTATGTATTCAATTTCTAATGAGTGTGATTCTACTGTATTCTCGTGTTTCTCATTATTCAGGTCATTGAGTTCTTTAGAATTCGCCTAAATCGTGCATGTATGTATATACATGTATAAACAATCTGCAAACGACGATAAGGACTGTGAAATCAGGCAAGTTCAAACGCTTTTGGAAGTACTATGCTAAAGACAAATGAGGACCTTTATGTGCTCTCGAAGTAGACTGACTCGTGCCGAATGCACCGCGAGTCGGGCACTTCGCATCGCCCGTAACGTTGTTGGTCAATTTGGCCAATTTCTAGCACCTGTTTACAAAGATTACTATGGCGCTTTCAGTGCAAAAATAAGACGAGCTAGGGAAGTACTTTGTCGTCGAAGTATAAGCAAAAGTTTTTGAGTTATAACTGTTCCTTAGTCCATGCTGAAGCCAAATGGAGTCGGGCAAAGAAGAAATATGTCACCGTTTAAGCAAAATTTGAATTATTATGTGCTCTCCTTATTATTTACTGTTGAGAATCTCCATTATTGTGGTCCTTAATACGCACGCGCGCCACCATATCATCTTGTCCCAAATTTCTGGTAATGCCCAATTCACATGTTAGTTAATTAATGGAATACTTGAATAGTATATTCTATATTTTATCATTTTTTCATTAAAATCTTGTATTATTAAACATTTTGGAGATACAAACTTCGATATAATAGTAACAAATAGAAGTTCAAGTCAGAAAATATTTTGCCATTCCACTATTCACGTTACATGGAATCCATATCAGTAATATCATATTTGAGTTTTTAGACACTTTAACTAAAAGGCACCTTTGCCCGCTCTGCGCTGCGTCCTGTGAAAAGAGTTTGCCAAACTTCGCGGCTGACCTAATAAAAAATTATTTGGCGAAATGTTTATCTGATTTTATAATTAGATTACCTAGATTACAGGTGTTTTGGCACCATAATTATACGTAATGAATGTAGGCATGCAGTATTTTGGATGGTGAAAAACTTGTAAACTGCGCTCCAGATGTTTATTAACGAAATCAGACGTCACTGGCAGAGTAAAATATGAAGGGCTCCGGCTCGTAATGCCAGTATTTCGTAATTACTAAAAATCTTGGCAGTTGACCACCTTTTCACTTTGCTATATGTGTAATTAATGTACACATTTTTTTTAACAAGAGTGCAGATTATAACGTCGGTGGGTTAACGTCGGTGGAAGCGAGATCCCTTCTATAGATTTAAGAAATAAATTAGTATCAAGAATGTTTATGTAATAGAAATTGGACGGAGAGTAGGCCCAAAACCCATACAAATAATTTGTTTTAGCTGGTCACTAAAAGAAGTTATAACTGGAGCGGCTGTGAATGTTTATTAAGGTCTTCGTTAAGGTTTGCAGGGTCATTTCTGTAAAGCGCTCTCAATTCGTCAAAATGTATGCCACAAAAATAAAAGAGATATCGTTAGAAAGCTATGAATTTGTAGAAGAATACAATGGCGTCTTTAGTTTTGCGATAAACACAAACCGTTAATAGTTGTGAATTTTTAAATTAAAACCAGAGGGCTTCACTCGGGGCGACTCAACTAAAAAGCGTTTTATTTTGCTTAAAATCTTTTTTTGCAGTTCGATTCCGAGATAAATTTCCAGCAAAACGGTGTCAGCGTTTTTTGATATGTCGAGTTTTGCCGAATTTATTGACGATCAAAGTTGAAAACCCTGTTTTTCGACCAACATTCGGACAAAATAAGTCATAAATTCGAAACCAGGCGATAAATAAAAAACGCTGACACCGTTTTGCTGGAAATTTATCTCTGAATCAAACTACAAAAAAGATTGTGAAAAGAATAAAACGCTTTTTACTTGAGTCACCCCCAAGTGAAGCCCTCTGGTTTTAATTAGAAAATTCGCAACTATTAACGGTTTGTGTTTATCGCAAAATCAAATACACCACTGTATTCTACAAATTAGTAGCTTTCTAACGATATCTATTTTATTTTTGTGGCATAAATTCTGACGAATTGAGAGCACTTTACAGAAATAACCCTGCAAACCTTAAAAGTTTTCAATTCTCAAAGTTTATCTCAGTGAAGAAATCGTGTTTTCAATAAATGCAGAAAACCTAATTTGCATAAAATCTGTCGCTTACCACAAACACAATTTCTCTAGATACGCAAGCGCTACAAGTACAAATCTTTTCAATAATCAAGACCACACTAGAGCTATGCAATGAACTAAAATGAAGCCTGAGACCTGTGCTAAATTTTTCATGAAGAAAATACGTAATTTCTCATGATTTCGACTGTAAGCCACCTTAAGTCATATTATGACTTATGCCTATTAAAACTGACCACACACCTGTTAACCCGTAATGTAAATTTTTTAATCATGCAAATTCGTATTTGGTATTAACCGTGGTGGCGTGGTTAACAGCTGGTCCCATCCGTTAAACGTTGACGTCTTTGCTATTAAAGCATCCAACATTATTCTGTGACGTTGCTCATACAAAGCTTGCCAAAGAAGTACAGTACAAAAGTTAGTTAAATAAAATGCTGAACCGTCCAGCTTGATTATTGATCTGGTGTTCTAACTGTAGTCATGTTATTCCAACATGATTTTCGTGTTTACGCTTTATCCATAGCGCTTGTGGTAAGTCCATATAAGAGAGTACGTACACTTAAGGCGGTTTTCCACTAGACGAAAAATGTCGCGTGAAGCGACGTTTTCTTTTGTCTCGCAAGCTCTCGAGTGGAACTAATTAGCCAAGACAAAAGAAAAATGTCGAGCCGGTCGACAAATGTCGCCTAGTGGAAAACCGTTTAAGCCGGTTTTCCACTAGGCGATTTTTCGCGCGAAGCGACTTTCTTTTGTTCGAATTCAATAGATTTCTGATTAGTTCCACCTGAGAGCTCATGAGACAAAAGAAAAAGTCGCTTCGCGCGAAAAAGTCGCCTAGTGGAAAACCTTTTAAGCCGGTCTTCCACTTAGCGACTTTTTTCGCGCGAAGCGACTTTTTCTTTTGTCTCATGAGCTATGAAGTCTGAGCTGGAACTAATCAAAAATCTATTGAATTTGAACAAAAGAAAGTCGCTTCGCGCGAAAGAAATCGCCTAGTGGTAAACCGGCTTTAGACCACGTCCACACGTATGCGTTTTCATAGCGTTTTTATATTGTTCTTGGTCCTCAGGGGAGCAGAAAACAATGGTCGCATGACCTGAAACAATATGAAAACGCTAGGAAAACGTATATGTGTGGACGTGACCTTATTAGTCAGGACAATGTAGTAGCTACAAGTAAGTATGAGTTAATTCGTTAATTGATAGTCACGAGTGTGATATGGGATTTAACATCGCGAGTGAAGCTTAACAGCCACGAGGGGCCACATAACCATTTTATCTCATGACTCTCTCGCAGTGAAATCATTTTATTTTTTATTTAACTTATTACCGAGAAAGAAAGAAACAAGACTTAGAGAGGAAGATACTTATTAGCATGTGATAAGCAGTCAAAAC
This sequence comes from Corallium rubrum, assembly GCA_964035015.1. NCBI lineage: Eukaryota > Metazoa > Cnidaria > Anthozoa > Scleralcyonacea > Coralliidae > Corallium > Corallium rubrum. The sequence goes on from OZ036003.1 coordinate 5,443,220, forward strand.
AGTGGGATAACTAGTTATCCGAGTGGGGTAACTAGTTATCCCACTATGCATACTCATGTGCACGCTAATCAGTTGAATAAAGGATTTAACCGCGGTCTGTTAGAACAATGAAATGTGGGTGTGTTACGAGATACGTAATATACCATACACTCGGAGGAGTGTTTCATCAGGATATCCAAACACCGAGACGTTTGTTGAAAACCAAGGCGAAGCCGAGGTTTTTGAACAAAGTTCGAAGTGTTTGGATATCCTAATGAAACACTCCTCCGAGTGTATGACATAGCACCTCAAACAAATCAGTAATTTAAGAGAAAACCGAGATGAAAGTTTGCTTAATTTATGTAATTTCTTCCTCCGATATCCAAACCACTGACACGGTACTGATTTCCTTTGTGTTTTCCTCATGAATTATTATAATGAGTTTGAGATTGGTTGATAAAAAGTTCACGATTATATGTTCTATATTTGATAAGTCTTATTTGAAAAATTTTATTTGCTTGTTAGTGTAAGTGTTCAACAAAATTTGATTTATTTTTGTGCGTCACTTGTTGTTAAAATAAGAACATCTGCATCACCGATAGAACAGTCATTCGGGCAATCGGACGCGGACCGAGGGCCCAGGTGACTTTAGGGCCCAAAAATGAGTGGACTAGTGGAGAAAACATTTTCCTACGAATTTATTACCAGCAAAAACTAGAAAAGTTGCGTGGACAAGTGGAATGCAACCACAGGCAGCCCAGTCATGCGATCATACATAGCGCGGAATTGTGAAATTAAAAATCGATAATTGACTGTTTAAAATAACTGTAGCTGAAATTCTACACATCTATATAAAATTTTAGGAACTGTCTTTCGTGTGCCTTCAGGTTACTGTTTCAATACAGGCTATGCTCAACAACTTACGAAAACTTGTTTTTAGTTTACAAAGTTTTTGATCACACTAAGTGTCACACAATGCACGTGCGAACGATCATTTTCACTGAGCTAAAGATACTCAGATCTTCCCTAACGCAAGAAAACTGAGTCGTTAATGTTGTCGCTGTTGAAAAAGAAATTGCGCTGCAGCTCAGGAACAACAAAAAAAGTATCATCGACAAGTTTGCCCTTACATTGAAGGAGCTTAGCTCTTTACTTCTAGTACAGAATACAACCAATCACAAAGCGGAAAAAAACATTTTGACATTTAGTTTAATTTGTTAATTGTTACTTTATAATGCACTAATTAACCTGTGCTGATTCTGATAAAAGTTTATACAATTAAAGATGTTAGTCGAACTGTTTGAACTCCATATTAGGGCCTAGGGGCCCCAAATTTTCTTTTTGCCCGAGGACCAAAATGTTGTCAGTCCGCCCCTGAAAATATGGTCTGGAAACTCAGCTAATTAGTCTTTGTTCTATCTTCTTGTTCGCCTTTATGCATTTTTGTGCAAGGTCACTGAATCCAATAGCAACGTTTCAGTTCAATCACTCAACCGTGCTATTTACAAATACTAATAAACCTAAAACAAACAATGTACGTGCACGGTGTAAAGGCGGTTTTCCACTAGGCGAAAAATTGTCAAAAATGTCGCGCGAAGCGACATTTTCTTTTGTCTCGCAAGCTCTCGAGTGGAACTAATTAGCCAAGACAAAAGAAAAATATCGAGTCGGTCGACAAATGTCGCCTGGTGGAAAACCGCCTTAAGGTACGGTTCAACATAAAATCACAATTCATTATAGGCGCTTTGAAGTTTGCCGAGTTTCCAGACCACATCTCTATTGATTATGCCTGGTTGTCTGTCACCACAATGTAACTTTGTGGAAGAGTTGGTCTAGTTGGACATAGGTCATGGACCAATCCATTAAATTTTAGTGGCGGTCTATTGTAAGGGATCTGAGTTTCCGAAATCCGTTCTATTTCGGCAATTTTAATTGCTTTTCTGTTTTACCTAGGGGCATAACGTGTTTTAAGCCGTAATCAAACGAGAACGCAAGTCATCGCAAGTTGGCAGTCACGCTATCTCAGCCAGCCGCTCTGAATAGTTTCCCAAAAATATCATGTACCGTGACAAAGTTAAAACTTGTTTAAAACACTCATGAAACCTTAATTTGGGTACGTATTCGAACGACCGCCACAGAAATTCTGACTGCCAACTTGCGATGACTTGCGTTCTCGTTTGATTAGGGCTTTAGATCTAGAATTCATTGCCAGCTCTCCGAAAACTGTGCTCTACGTTCTAAAAGATAACCGTATCCGATCATCCGATGAGGACATTTCAAAGTTACCCGCAACCGAACGGTTCTCAGTTGACCATAAATTACCGCCCAGAAAATGTATCTCGTTTCTCTCTGACGAAGGACCTTCGCTCGAAACGTTAGACTAACTATGTTCAATATTTTCGGCAGTACTCAAACCTTAGGATATTTCGATCCGAAAAACTTAGATATGATCCAAATCCGTCTTAAAATAATGGCTAGAACCGTCTAACAACCAAACTATAATAGACCCCTGGCCCTTTGGTTGGATTTAGTTGAAAATCGGGTCAGAACTTTATAACACTACACTACATTACTCATAAAAAGCTACTATACAGTTATGTAGAAAAATCTTCAATTTTATTTTATGTTGCTATATGTGGAAAAATTGTCTTCAGTTTCTTTGAGAATAGTTCTTATGTTTTAGGCATCGTGCTGCACGAACTTTGCAATTTCAGAATTACGTCGTCGTTGTTCAGGTATATAAGCTTACTTACCCTGTACTAAACTCCACTGACTGCACTCCATGCACTCCACTCCACTCTACTCCATACACCCTCCACTCCACTCCACACCCCACTGCACTCCACGACACACTCTACTACACCACACCGCATATACTACACTGCACTGCACTGCACCGCTCCGCTGCACTGCACTACACTACACTACACAGCACTACACTATATATACACTATATACACTACACCACACCACGCCACACCACACACCACACTAACTACACTACACTACACTACACTACACTACACTACACTACACTACACTACACTACACTACACTACACTACACTACACTACACTGCCCTGCCCTGCCCTGCCCTGCCCTGCCCTGCCCTGCCCTGCCCTGCCCTGCCCTGCCCTGCCCTGCCCTGCCCTGCCCTGCCCTGCACTGCACTGCACTGCCCTGCACTACACTTTTCACTTAGATCAGTTGGACCCAGGCTCCATTGGTCTCCACTGTTATAATCTTAAACTTACGCATGGGCAAACGTATGTATGTACATGGTTGTTAGATTAGCTTTTTAAAGCCAAATTTTACAATTTTGGCTATTTCTTAGCCTGGTTGGCGTAGAAAAAATATAGTGATCATTCAAACAAAATTTTAATAAACATTAAATTTTTAATAATATAACTTTACTGAAAGAGTGAAATTCTGTATTGTAAAAGAAAAATAAAGCTGTGTTGTGCATTCATTTTTATATGGTATCAATAGTACATATTCTCAAGCTGGGAAGCAAAAAATCTCAAAGCAACACTCGGTTAATGTCGGTAAATGTACTGAATCTTTGCGCGCCTGCGTTACTTGTTTAACGTGAACATGCACTTGACATTTACAATTTTACATTTTATAACGTAAAGGACAGGATTTCGACCCTCAACTATTCAAGGTTAACAACATGTTGGCTTTTACTTGGCTTAAAGTCCGAATCATTGGACTAATTTGGCTTTTTTTGGCTTTTTTTGAAATCACTTTTGGCTTTGAGCATGCGCTGGGATCTAACAACCCTGTGTATGTAACTTTTACATATATATATATATATATATATATATATATAGTAATTATAATTTTTTCTTTCCTTTTTGCTAGATTACGACTACAAAATATTTTTCCCAAAACCCAATACTGTACGATACATTAAAACAATTATCCATCAAGATATTGGTGAATATACAATTTGTCAATGGGCTAAACCAACCTATTTTTCAGGAGGCGAGCAATCCTATGCCTCCTATGCGACCTCAGATAACAAGCGTGATCTTGATCGACTATTCATAAGTTATAACAGCAACGAGAGATCATTTATGTATGCATGGAGAGACGAAAATGGGCAATTTCGCTGGCTGTGAGTACATATCAAATGGTAGTTGATATAACTAGCAGAGTGTCACTGTCGAATTTATCAACAATTGCGTTCAACCAATAGCAAGTATGAGAACAAGTTGCTACAAGCTTGTTGCTGACAATATTGTAGTAACGACAAAACAACGAACCAACCAATCACACAACCATCAATCCAACAAACCACCATCCATCAAACCACTATCCATCCACCATACCACCATCCATTAAACCACCATACCACCGTCCATTAAACCACCATACCACCATCCATCAAACCACTATCCATCCACCATACCACCATCCATTAAGGTAACAATTTATTCAAATAAATTGCGGTTAATGCACAAACACTCTGCACGTGCGTCGTGCCCTCTGGGTACCTGTAATCAGCTTTTGGAGGTAAGCCTCTTGAGCCTCTCATGCAACATACGTAACATACCAAGTGCCCTCTGAGGACAAAATATACAGGTATCAAATGGAAAGAATGCAAGATCATGCAGTACCTGATACAGTATTTTCCCCGTATTATTCCATATCATGATCCATGTGCCTGGCACGCTCTCTATTCACGTGTCGGCCCGAAAGTCCAGAGATATAGATTTAACTATCCAATCGCAAAACGCAAAGTATCCTTTCTCCGAGCAAAGGTCATTTTGCGCACTATTTAAGCAGCCAAAACGCGCCAAATATTATCATTCTACTGGCAAGTGTTCCAAAAACGAACACCCGCCCACCCTCCCCTGCTGAAACAAAACGATAAGCATAAATCTGCACAATATAGGAAAGAATAGGCAATCATTAGTTTCCCTTTACCTAAACCATAAAGACATTTAGCTCTTACGTTTGCCTAAAGACTTCGAAAATATGCGTAGATTAGGTAATGTGTATGTATTCAAAAAATTACTAGTTGGAAATGAACGTTTTAATATAAATTACAAAATAAATTTTGATGCAGGGAATCGCTGTCCTCCGGACACCTCCTACCCCCACTTAAAAACTTAATCTGGCTCAGTGCAAAGAAACGTGTCCTGAGCCACTTTTTCTCTCCCTCCCCTACACAGAGTAGCTGGGGTTCCGGGCTCAACCCCAGCAGTCGGCGCTCCCGACTTGGGCACCCCCCTTGCTCTGTGGAGACTCATAGGCCTGGTATAATGTCACTTCAAAGCGGGTACACACTACCTAGCTTCATATTTACCAGGCAGAGGCTGGCGCCCCCACCTCAACGTCTCAACGTCCAGATTTGTGTGATGCCACGATCATAGCTGCTGGACGATCTCCATGCCCAGCTAGGTATCCACACTTCTGGTCCCCCAGATGGATCCTTACCCCGACCCGGGCTTTGTGTCCGTTGGACTAGCTTTTCTCCTGCTTCCTTACTGCCAAATAAGTCTAGTAGTCTTTTTTTCCGGACTTCATGGTAGACAGAGGAGTGCAGTGCATTAAACCACCATACCACCATCCATCAAACCACTGTCCACCTATCAAACCACCACCCATCAAACCACGATACCACCATCCATCCAACCACCATCCATCAAACCACCATACCACCATCCATCAAACCACCATCCATCAAACCACGATACCACCATCCACCATACCACCATCCATCAAACCACTGTCCACCCATCAAACCACCACCCATCAAACCACGATACCACCATCCATCAAACCACCACCCATCAAACCACCATACCACCATCCATCAAACCACCATCCATCAAACCACCATCCATCAAACCACCATCCATCAAACCACCATCCATCAAACCACCATCCAACCATCCATCAAACCACCACCCATCAAACCACCATACCACCATCCATCAAACCACCACCCATCAAACCACCATACCACCATCCATCAAACCACCATCCATCAAACCACCAAACCAAACCCATACCACCATCCATCAAACCACCATCCATCAAACCACCATCCATCAAACCACCATCCATCAAACCACCATCCATCAAACCACCATCCAACCATCCATCAAACCACTATCCATCCAACCACTATCCATCCAACCACTATCCATCCATCAAACCACCAAACCACCATCCATCAACCACTATCCATCCATCAAACCACCATACCACCATCCATCAAACCACTATCCATCCATCAAACCACCATACCACCATCCATCCATCAAACCACTATCCATCCATCAAACCACTATCCATCCACCATACCACCATCCATCAAACCACTATCCATCCATCAAACCACTATCCAACCACCATACCACCATCCATCAAACCACCATACCACCATCCATCAAACCACTATCCATCCACCAAACCACCATACCACCATCCATCAAACCACCATACCACCATCCATCAAACCACTATCCATCCACCAAACCACCATCCATCAAACCACTATCCATCCACCAAGCCACTATCCATCAAACCACTATCCATCCATCAAACCACTGTCCATCAAACCACTATCCATCCATCAAACCACCATTCATCAAACCACCATCCATCAAACCACCATTCATCAAACCACCATCCATCAAACCACCATTCATCAAACCACCATCCATCAAACCACCATCCATCAAACCACCATTCATCAAACCACCATCCATCAAACCACCATTCATCAAGCCATCCATCCACCAAACCACAATCCATCACACGGCTTGCAGGTACTGATGTAACTAACGTGTTTAAATAAATAATAAACAAATAAAGTTTTCTAATCCATCCACCACTTCCTCTCTCCCTCCATCTCTTCCCCCTCCTTCTAATCATCCATCCACCCAGCAATCAAACAATCAAATAAAGAATATTCATATATTTTTTTAGTCGCAGTGACCTAGTAAACTTCAGTTTGAATGAATGGCACCATATTTGTTTCGAAAGAAGACTTAATCCTGGAAGTATAGCATTTTATGTCAACGGCGCTTTCCTCTCGATGCATGAAAACGTTGGCATTAACGAGATCCACCCTGGAGGAGGTATATTTATGCTCGGCGAAGAACAAGATAGTCTAGGAGGAGGATTTGATCCTAATCAGGCTTTCTATGGTGAAATTGCGCATTATAATATGTGGAATTACACTCTTGGTTCAACTGTTATTGCCCAACTTCATTCTAGAATAGGTGGAACAGAGAATGGTAATTTGCTCTCCTGGCCGGATATGACAACGTATCATTTAGAGGGCGATGCTCGTCTCCTTCGTCCATCAGAAATTTTTAAACTGTCTGGTATGTGTCTAATAAATTTTAACTCGTCACGACATTTTCATATTGTGGGTACCTGATTATTCTTCAGCTTACGTCACTTTACGTCAGTTTATGTTACGTCACTTTACGTCACTTTACGTCGATCAGTTTGTGTTACGTCACTTTACGTCAGTTCATGTTACGTCACTTTACGTCAGATTATGTTACGTCACTTTACGCCAGTTTACGTCACTTTATGTTACGTCACTTTACGCCAGTTTGTTAAGTCACATTATGTTACGTCACTATTTCCACTTTATGTTACGTCAGTTTACGTCACTTTATGTTACGTCACTTTACGTCAGTTTGTTACGTCATTTCACGTCAAATTATGTTAAGTCACTTTGCGCCAGTTTACGTCACTTTATGTTACGTCACTCTACGCCAGTTTGTTACGTCACTTTATGTTACGTCACTATTTCCACTTTATGTTACGTCACTTTACGTCAGTTTATGTTACGTCAGTTTGTTACACCACTTTACGTCAGTTTATGTTACGTCAGTTTGTTACGTCACTTTAGGTCAGTTTATGTTACGTCAGTTTATGTTACGTCACTCTACGTCAATCAGTTTGTTACGTCACTTTTCGTCACTTTTCGTCAGTTTATGTTACGTCAGCTTATGTTTCTTTACGTCAGTTTATGTTACATCGCCTTACGTCAGTTTATGTTACGTCACTTTACGTCAGTTTCTGCTACGTCACTTCACGACAGTTTATGTTACGTTACGTCAGTTTATGTTACGTTACTTTACGTCAGTTTATGTTGCGTTACTTTACATCAGTTTATGTTACGTCACTTTACGTCAGTTTATGTTACGTCACTTTACGTCAGTTTATGTTACGTCACTTTACGTCAGTTTATGTTACGTCACTTTACGTCAGTTTATGTTACGTCACTTTACGTCAGTTTATGTTACGTCACTTTACGTCAGTTTATGTTACGTTACTTTACGTCAGTTTATGTTACGTCACTTTACGTAAGTTTATGTTACTTCACTTTACGTCAGCTTATGTTACTTTACGTCAGTTTATGTTACGTCACTTTTCGTCAGCTTATGTTACGTCAGTTTATGTTACTTTACGACAGTTTGTTACATCGCCTTACGTCAGTTTATGTTACGTCACTTTACGTCAGTTTCTGCTACGTCACTTTACGTCAGTTTAGTTACGTTACTTTACGTCAGTTTATCTTACGTCACTTTATGTCAGTTTATATGTTACGTCGCTTTACGTCGTTGCTTTTTTGGTAATATTTATGTTGTCTTTAGCATTTAACTGTTCATGGTCTAACTGGCGTTGTAACTCGGACTTCTGTGTTGATGCTTATCTCATCTGTGAAAATAAACCAATGGAGTTGCGCTTTGGAAGTTGTTATCATTATTACATGTGTCAGTTTCCGACTTGCCCAAGTAAGTCTGTACAACCACGATGATGATGATGATGGTGGTGATGATTATAAATGATGGTGGTACTAATTATGATGATGGTGGTGATATGCATGATGGTGGTAGTAATGATGGTGGTGGTGGTGGTGATGGTGCTGATGGCGGTGGTAATAATGATCATAAAGATGGTGGGGGTGATGGTATTAATTATGATGGTGGTGGTGATGATGATGATCGTGATGATGGTGATGATGATGATCGTGATGGTGATGATGGTGATGGTGATGATGGTGGTGGAAATGCTGATGGTGGTGGTGATGGTGATGATAGCGGTGGTAGTATTAGTTATGATGATGGTGGTGACGATGATGATTATTAAAAAGGTGTTGGTGGTGTTGGTGTTGATGATGGTATTACTTATGATGATGGTGGTGGTGGTGTTGATGATGGTATTACTCATGATGATGATGGTGGTAGTGGTGATGATGGTCGTGATGGTGATGGTGATGATAGTGGTGGTGATGATGATGATGGTGGTGGTGATGATGATGGCGGTGGTAATGATGATCATAAAGGTGGTAGTGGTGATGGTATTAATGACAGTGGTGACGATGATGATGATGGTCGTGATTGTGATGATGATGGTGGTGGTAGTGGTAATGATGGTGGTGGTAGCCCTAATGATGATGGTGGTAATGATGGTGGTATTGATGATGGCGGTAGTAATGATGATCATAAAGGTGGTGGTGGTGGTGATATTAATTATGATGATGATGATGGTCGTGGTGGTGGTGGTGGTGGAGAAGGTGATGATTGTGGCGAAGCTACTAAAATTCGGTTGCTTTTATGATATTGATTTGATCACGGATAATAACAATGATTATGATTTTATTAAATATAGAATATTAGGAAAACAATATTAATGAAGTATTTTTACACATGTTTTTAACAGCTCCAACGTTGCTTCCATGTAATGCCACGGCCCATAACACCAGCTCAACTTCTGTGTTTGTTCAGTGGGGTTACGATGAAACAGAGTTGTTCTATCGCGCTGTACGTGGTTATATCCTTATAGCGCGTGAGCAAGAAAACTCTTCTATTATAGCTATGAACACCACCCTGAGTACTTCACTCACTTCAATAACACTTCAAAATCTAAAAAAATTTACATCGTATATTATTCAAATCGCAGCACTTAGCTCAAAGGATGGACCATTTGTAAACGTCACAGTTAAGACTGCAGAAGACAGTAAGTATTCATTATTATGTTATTTCTCCTTCCTTCCCTCCCTCCCTCCCTCCCTCCCTCCCTCCCTCCCTCCCTCCTTCCTTCTTTCCTTCCTCCCTCCCTCCTTTCCTTCCTTCCTTCCTTCCTTTCTTTCTTCCTTCCTTCCTTCCTTCCTTCCTTCCTTCCTTCCCTCCTTCCTTCCTTCCTTCCTTCCTTCCTTCCTTCCTTCCTTCCTTCCTTCCTTCCTTCCTTCCTTCCTTCCTTCCTTCCTTCCTTCCTTCCTTCCTTCCTTCGTTCCTTCCTTCCTTCCTTCGTTCCCTTCTCCCTTCCTTCCTTAAACCAACCCTCCCTCCCTCCCTCCCTCCCTCCCTCCCTCCCTGCCTTCCTTCCTTCCTTCCTTCCTTCCTTCCTTCCTTCCTTGCTTGCTTGCTTGCTTGCTTGCTTGCTTGCTTGCTTGCTTGCTTGCTTGCTTGCTTGCTTGCTTGCTTGCTTGCTTGCTTGCTTGCTTGCTTGCTTGCTTGCTTGCTTGCTTGCTTGCTTGCTTGCTTGCTTGCTTGCTTGCTTGCTTGCTTGCTTGCTTGCTTGCTTGCTTGCTTGCTTGCTTGCTTGCTTGCTTGCTTGCTTGCATGCTTGCTTGCTTCCTTCTTTCCTTCCTCCCTCCCTCCCTCCTTTCCTTCCTTCCTTCCTTCCTTCCTTCCTTCCTTCCTTCCTTCCTTCCTTCCTTCCTTCCTTCCTTCCTTCCTTCCTTCCTCCCTCCCTCCCTCCCTCCCTCCCTGCCTCCCTCCCTCCCTCCTTCCCTCCCTCCCCCCTCCCCCCTCTCCCCCCCTCCCTCCATCCCTTCCTTCCTTCCTTCCTTCCTTCCTTCCTTCCTTCCTTCCTTCCTTCCTTCCTTCGTTCCCTTCTCCCTTCCTTCCTTAAACCAACCCTCCCTCCCTCCCTCCCTCCCTCCCTCCCTCCCTCCCTCCCTCCCCCCTCCCTCCCTTGCTTGCTTGCTTGCTTCCTTCCTTCCTTCTTTCCTTCCTCCCTCCCTCCTTCCTTCCTTCCTTCCTTCCTTCCTTCCTTCCTTCCTTCCTTCCTTCCTTCCTCCCTCCCTCCCTCCCTCCCTCCCTCCCTGCCTCCCTCCCTCCTTCCCTCCCTCCCCCCTCCCCCCCCTCCCTCCATCCCTTCCTTCCTTCCTTCCTTCCTTCCTTCCTTCCTTCCTTCCTTCCTTCCTTCCTTCCTTCCTTCCTTCCTTCGTTCCCTTCTCCCTTCCTTCCTTAAACCAACCCTCCCTCCCTCCCTCCCTCCCTCCCTCCCTCCCTCCCTCCCTCCCTCCCTCCCTCCCTCCCCCCCCCCCTCCCTCCCTCCCTTGCTTGCTTGCTTGCTTCCTTCCTTCCTTCTTTCCTTCCTCCCTCCCTCCTTTCCTTCCTTCCTTCCTTCCTTCCTTCCTTCCTTCCTTCCTTCCTTCCTTCCTTCCTTCCTTCCTTCCTTCCTTCTTTCCTTTTTTCCTTCCTTCCTACCTTCTTTCCTCCCTTCCTTCCTTCCTTCCTTCCTTCCTTCCTTCCTTCCTTCCTTCCTTCCTTCCTTCCTCCCTCCCTCCCTCCCTCTTTCCCTCCCTCCCTCCCTCCCTCCCTCCCTCCCTCCCTGCCTCCCTCCCTCCCTGCCTCCCTCCCTCCCTCCCTCCCTCCCTCGCTCGCTCGCTCGCTTCCTTCCTTCCTTCCTTCCTTCCTTCCTTCCTTCCTTCCTTCCTTCCTTCCTTCCTTCCTTCCTTCCTTCCTTCCTTCCTTCCTTCCTTCCTTCCTTCCTTCCCTTTCTCCGTTCTTTATAAATAGTAGTTAGAGTTTTATAGTAAAAGTTTTATCTCACACTCTTAATAATTCGTTGAGTTTCATATATATTCTCAGCGCCCAGTCGTTCACCAGTCACCCTAACAGTTGATAGATACTCAAGATCCGTGTACTTAAACTGGGGATATGTTCCTGAAGGATTTTTGCACGGTATATTACGAGCGTATAAAATCCGGTACTACCAAACAAGTTTGGGTAACTGGACAGCAAAAACTGTAGACATCACCGCTCAATCTTCGTCAAGGACGAACAGTTCAGTTTCTGCGATGGAAATACGACGAGATGTGGAAATTGGGGACTTAATTCCCTATACAAACTATTCATTTCAATTGACGGCATTTACTATCGGTGATGGAGTTTGGACGGATTGGTTGTCTTACACTACAGATGAAGAAGGTATAAAATATCCATACGAATTGTGGTGTGTTGTATTATGTGGCGTGGTGTAATTCTTTGTGTTGTATTATGGTATGTGGTGTGATGCATTGGTCTATGTTTGTTGTATAATGTGACGTGAGGCGATATGATATGTATTGGTTCATTAGTAAGTTTGTTTTAATAATTTTACTTCAGTTCCAAAAAGTCCTCCTCTTAATATAACTGTGCAGAATACCAGCTCAACAAGCTTACTGGTAAACTGGTCGCCTGTTCCTGTCCACCTGAGAGATGGTTCTATTCGAGGGTACTGGATGACCTATCAACGTGACGATCTTGCAAATGGAAACGCAACAAGGCTGTTAATTGACCCTTGGTTAACATCGTTTGAAATCCGAAATTTGAGAAAATATACAACGTATAATGTAAAGATGACAGCTTTCACAATAAAAGGCGAGAGTAACGAAAGTGACATCGTAACCTGCAGCACTGATGAAGATGGTTAGTCATGTTTAAACTTCTTTTTTTCTAAAACTAAACTAAACTAGACTAAACCACACCACACCACACCACACCACACCACACCACACCACGCCACGCCACGCCACGCCACGCCACACCACACCACACCACACCACACCACACCACACCACACCACACCACACCACACCACACCACACCACACCACACCACACCACACCACACCACACTACACTACACTACACTACACTACACTACACTACACTACACTACACTACACTACACTACACTACACTAAACTAAACTAACCATATTTATACTGGATAACTCTATCAGTTATATCTAAGCTGTTATCCACAGAGGTCCAGTAAGGGCCCACCCTCATTGGTCCAGTGTTACTACAGGAGGAAACCGGAGTACCCGGAGGAAAACTGTGGTGTTTGGTAGAGTCAAACTGGAAGCACTCTTCTCACATGCGGCCAAGGTGAATTTTTTTAATCAGATAACCGCACCGTGCAGGAATCGAACCCGGCTCACATAGGTGAAAGGCTCGTGCACTAACCACTGTGCCACCAACACCCCATTATTCTCTTATGATATTTTTCCCATCCATCCATCCATCCATCCGTCCGTGCGTGCGTGCGTGCGTGCGTGCGTGCGTGCGTGCGTGCGTGCGTGCGTGCGTCCTCCCTCCCTCCCTCCCTCCCTCCCTCCCTCCCTCCCTCCCTCCCTCCCTCCCTCCCTCCCTCCCTCCCTCCCTCCCTCCCTCCCTCCCTCCCTCCCTCCCTCCCTCCCTCCCTCCCTCCCTCCCTCCCTCCCTCCCTCCTTCCCTCCCTCCCTCCCTTTCTTCCTTCGTTGCGTTCTTCTTTTCTTCCTTTCTTCTTTATTTTCTTTTTTTGTCCTACTTCCCTCCCTCTTTCCCTCCCTCTTTCTCTCACTTCTCTTTCCGTCCGTCCCGTCTACCATTCCTTCCTTCATTTATTCACTTTTTACTTCCTTTTTTCTTTCCTTCATTTCTTTCTTCATAGATAGTGGATAGATTTTTATAGTAAAAGTTTCATCTCACACCCTCACTTCATGCGTGAATTACTCTCAGGCATTCTTAATTTCATTTTTCTCTTTTCTCAGCGCCTAGTCGTCCACCAGTCAACCTAACAACAGTTGAAAGATATTCAAGGTTTGTGTACTTAAACTGGGGATATGTTCCTGAAGGATTTTTGCAGGGTATATTGCGAGCGTACAAAATCCGCTACTACCAAACAAGTTTGGGTAACTGGACAGCAAAAACTGTAGACATTACCGCTCAATCTTCGTCAAGGAGGAAGAGAGCAGTTTCAGCGATGGAGATACGACGAGATGTGGAAATTAGGGACTTAATTCCCTACACAAACTATTCCTTTCAGTTGACGGCATTTACTATTGGTGACGGAGTTTGGACAAATTGGTTGTCTTACACTACAGACGAAGAAGGTATGTCATTATGAGACATGTATACATGAGATGAGGTGTGGTGAGGTGAGGTGTGGTGTGGTGTGGTGTGGTGTGGTGTGGTGTGGTGTGGTGTGTTGCGTATTATGTGGAGTGGTGTTATGGTTTACCAGTGTTGTATAATGATATGTCATGATGTAGTTTATTTTGATAATTTTACTTCAGTTCCAAAAAGTCCTCCTCTTAATATAACTGTGCAGAATACCAGCTCAACAAGCTTACTGGTAAACTGGTCGCCTGTTCCTGTCCACCTGAGAGATGGTTTTATTCGAGGGTACTGGATGACCTATCAGCGTGACGATCTTGCAAATGGAAACGCAACGAGGCTGTTAATTGACCCTTGGTTAACATCGTTTGAAATCCAAAATTTGAGAAAATATACAATGTATAATGTAAAGATGACAGCTTTCACAATAAAAGGCGAGAGTAACGAAAGTGACATCGTAACCTGCAGCACTGATGAAGATGGTTAGTCATGTTTAAACTTTTTATATTCTTATCTTGGTATGTATTTCCTTCCTTCCTTCCTTCCTTCCTTCCTTCCTTCCTTCCTTCCTTCCTTCCTTCCTTTCTTCATTCTCTACCTCCCTTCTTCTCTTCTATCACTCTTTTGTTAGTTCCATCTCCCTCTCTCTCCCTCTCCCTTTCCCTCTCCCCCCCCTCTCTCTCTCTCTCCCTCTCCCATTCCTTCTTTAGTCCATCTTTCTTTTTTTGGATGAATTGAGTTGTGTATTTATCATTTTTATCTAGTTCCTGGACTTCCTCCATCTCAACTTCACTTCCTTGCGACAGGACTAGCATCCTTAAGCATATCATGGGGCCCAATTCCTCCAGACTTTCACCACGGCATTATCCTTGGATACGAACTACGATACAATACTCCTGATGGTCTCCAATTTGTATTTAATTTTACAATCAATGAGACCACGGTGGATATTGCCGACTTAAATGATTATTCACTTTACCCTATCTCCGTTTCTGCTTTTACTAGGAAAGGTTTAGGTCCATGGAGCGATGTGACGGCGCTAACAGACACGCCAAGTAAGTCAATTTATTTGTACACTGTGTGTAGTGTGTAAATACATATCATGCTTACGGATATAACGATCCTTCACTACACCACTCCACCTCACTCCACCTCACTCCACCTCACCTCACCTCACCTCACCTCACCTCACCTCACCTCACCTCACCTCACCTCACCTCACCTCACCTCACCTCACCTCACCTCACCTCACCTCACCTCACCTCACCTCACCTCACCTCACCTCACCTCACCTCACCTCACCTCACCTCACCTCACCTCACCTCACCTCACCTCACCTCCCTCACCTCACCCACCACCTCACCCACCTCACCTCACCTCACCTCACCTCCACCTCACCTCACCTCACCTCACCTCACCTCC
>OZ036003.1:5461253-5463753 GCA_964035015.1 Corallium rubrum
GCTCGTATTGGACAGGAAACAGATATATCTTTCCCAGTGTACGGTCAAAAGAACCAAGATCGTTATGGTGGAGTATTTGCGTACACACCGGTTGTTGAGTCACCTGGTGTGGCTATCATCGTCTCAAGTACTCCTAGTTTTAGCGTCGCAGGAGAGGTTACCAACAAGATTTATGGCTGTTGGCCGCTGCTTTTGTTAATGTTGGTACTGGCTGCCTTGACTGGGGTCATCATGTGGGTTATGGTACGTAAAAAGTAATTTTTATACCTTGGTTAGGCCCAATAGGCGAGTTTCAGGGTGTTGCGCGCGCATCATTTTTCAAAAAAAAACAAACTGGCAAGCTCCACTCAAAATAAACATAATATTTAAAATGAACAAAGTATAGATACAGTTTCTGGATGTTTAAGACAGTTTAACACTGTTATTCTGCTGTTGTTGGCTCGCTAGCAAGTCCGTTTGCCATTGCTTACTTTGTGGGGATCCCGCCAATAGACGACTTTCAGGCTCATGCGCAGTAGCAACTTTACTTCAAATTTTCATCGGAGGTAAAAACAACTGTTTTAGCTGGAAAGATCATATTAAAAATAGTAAAAGTGCAAAGTTTAAAATAAATCGGACAAATAGTGCGAAAGCTACGCTCTTCGGAAGTTTTGCTCTCCACTAGGGATTTAATAGGGATTTTGGCTTGGCGTGCAACTCCCGCCCACCAAGCCAAAATCCCTATTAAATCACTAATAAATCCCTGTTGGAATGGTCAACTTTCCGCTTGTGAAACTTTTCCATTTGTTAAGCAATTCGTTTCAAACTTTGCACTTCTACTATTTTCAATATGCTCGTTCCAGCTAAAACAGTTGTTTTTATCTCCGACGAAAATTTGAATATTTGTTGCTACTGCGCATGATCGTGAAAGTCGTCTATTCCGTGGCAAAATGATGCGCGCGCAATACCCTGAAATTCGCCCATAGTCGTTGTACCCGTTTGACTTTTTTTGTTATTTTTCTACTTATTATATACATGACAAAATTACTGCAATCTGATTGGTTAAGACGAGTGCAATAAATCATTAATTGCACTCCTGGGAGTGCAATTAATGATTTGACTGCTCCCAAGGCCCTGGGAACGATGTTGACAATAAAATTCAAAATGGCGGCCAATTCTGCAATGGAAAGTTTTCACATTTCCAACGACTTGTGGTACACTATGAACTAAAAATTCCATGTAAATATTTTGAAATGAGTACAGAGAACACCCAGAGTGAAAATGTTTCTTGTCAAGTAATGAAACAAGATGTTTTTAAAGGCGTGACGGTGAGTGAGTACGAAGCGTACGTGTCGTAATTTTGTCATGCATATAATAAATGAGTAATCATATGATTTACATACTCGTGATATTTGAAAATTATGCCAAATTGCACTCGCCTAACGGCTCGTGCAATTTTGGCAAAATTTTCAAATATCACTTGTAGTGTAAATCCTTAATTGTACTCGCTATCATATGATTACCTATACTTATTGTGTTTCGTTTGTTCTTTATTTTCTTTTTTTAATTTCTAGGAAACTAATCAAAATCCAGAGCATTTCCCAACAAGCACCATGTCTGGCATTGGTAACGGATTTTGGTGGGCATACATTACCATGACAACAGTGGGGTGAGTGACCTCGTCCCTAGAAATATATCGAACGCGAGAGCAAACGAAAGAACGGACGAGCAAATTAACTTTATTTATACTTGATAACGCTATCAGTCATATCTATTCTCGCTGGAGGTTCAGTAAGGACCATCCCTCGTTGGTCCAGTGTTACTACACGCGTAAAAATCTCGCAAGTTGTTACAGCATTGCTGCCTGAACAATGCTGTAACAACGTGCAACAATGCTGTAACAACTTGTTGACATATGTGAACAACATTGATAAATGAACAACATTGTTCATCATTGTTTCAACAAGTTGTTACTGCTTGATGAAACAACAACCGTTGTTCACGCATGGTGTAACAACCGAAGAACGTGTTGATACATCAACCATGCTCACCATTGTTGTAACATTGTTGTTCATCGTTGTTATTTCGTGATGCTGTTACAACATGTTGTATCATGTGCGAACAACGTTGTTGGCTATAAAAAATGTGCTGTTGGAACAACTTGTTCATGACTGTTGATTTATCCGTGAACAAGTTCTTCGAACCATAAGTGAACAACTTGTTAACAACTTGTTCACGGCGAGCAGCACAATATTGTTTACGGCGAGCAGCACAACATTGTTCACGCCGAGCAGCACAACATTGTTCACGCCTGTTGACAACCGTGAACAAGTTGTACAGGAGGAAACCGGAGTACCCAGAGGAAACTGTGGTGTTTGGTCGAGTCATCATTGATTGATTGATTGATTGATTGATTGATTGATTAATTGATTGATTGATTGATTGCATTATGAAATTTTGAACTGTTATAATTCTATTTTAAGCTATTTTGAGGAAGGAAGGAAGGAAGGAAGGAAGGAAG
>OZ036003.1:5466253-5563753 GCA_964035015.1 Corallium rubrum
CTGGACTGTAGGTCCTCTGTATCAATGACTGAAAGAGAGTGATCACTGACCTATATATAACTGGACTGTGGGTGCTCTATATCAATGACTGAAAGAGAGTGATCACTGACGTATATATAACTGGACTGTGGGTGCTCTATATCAATGACTGAAAGAGAGTGATCACTGACCTATATATAACTGGACTGTGGGTGCTCTATATCAATGACTGAAAGAGAGTGATCACTGACCTATATATAACTGGACTGTGGGTGCCCTATATCAACGACTGAAAGAGAGTGATCACTGACCTATATATAACTGGACTGTGGGTGCTCTATATCAATGACTGAAAGAGAGTGATCACTGTCCTCTATATAACTGGAACTGTAAGTCTTCTTACTTTTTGCGTCTTACAGTTAAAAACAGACGACTCAAGGCTGGAATTAGTGTTGAGCGTATTTGATCCAGAAAGCAAGATATTTGTTACGACTCTGCGTTGTTCATTTATACTTCTTGGTATCTTCGTTCTTTTTGGGTTGATTTGGGAGTGTATAAGAAGACGAAAATTGAAGAATAAGGTTGGAGTTCTTGGTAAGTTCTACTTGAAGTGGCTGTGAAGCGAAAATTATTATTGTCTTAAATGAAAGAACTCTCAAAACGACAAAGTAACATCTTTTGCAGATCTTCGTTTGCGTGCCTCGTTGTTGAGATATTTCAATTTTTTTGATATGCAAATTAAACACTTTGACGTCACACGTGTAATGAGTTATCAGAGAAAGTTCGGTATCTTTGCTATTATCAAACGAAATCAATTAAAAATCTGTATGTCTAATGCTATATGCGAAATAGACGCACAGGATCGACTTCGAAGTGATTTCGTTTGATAATAGCAAAGATATAGAACTTTCTCCGATAACTCATGATACACGTATGATGTCAAAGTGTTTAATTTGCATATCAAAGAAACTGAAATATCTCAACAACGAAGCACGGAAACGAAGATCTGCAAAAGATGTTACGTTGTAGTTTTAAGAGTTCTTTCATTTAAGACAATAATAATTTTCGCTTCATATGCACTTTAATAAGGGAATAAAACGAGGGAGAGTGTGTTCGAGAAAAGGAACGAGGAAGACAAGCGAAAGTTTGGATGAAATATAACATACACGAGAAGGTCGAGAAAGAGTGTTTGACCTGATATCAAACACTGGGATGTATGATATAGCTTCCCAAATTAATCAGTATTGTACGAGAAATTTGTATACGTAATCGCATGGGGCCAAAGAAAATTAAGGTTTATTAATTTCAGGAGTGTTTTCAAAATTTTACAAAATTGCCGAAGCGAGAGTAATTTGTAAGATTTTGAAAACACGAGTGAAAAAAAACCTTAATTTTACGAGAACTCATGCGATTAGGTGTTAATTATATAATTCAAGAGCTATGTTTTATGTCCAGAAAATGTCAAAGTACATGTACCTTATCACGGTCGATCGGTGCTCGGCAACATTCCAATTTTCCTCGCTCTAACGCTGTGCCTGTAGCTTTCTTTTTGTAAACACATGCAGGCAAAAGTTCGTACATTTTCTAGCTTATTCATTTTCACTAATAGTTTACACCAAATATTTTTTTTGATTTTTAAAAAAAAAATCGGGGGAAAAAAAGTAAAGGGGTTAGCCTTTTTTACTTTTTGGCCGATTTTGGTCATTTTTGAAAGTTTTCCTTCAATAGTTTAAATTAGAAAATGTCCTCTTCATTAGCCAATCATATTCAAGTAATTTTGCCCTGTATATTATTACAGGTGAAACTTGGCTTAATTTATGTAAGTGTTTGATCAGGTAAAACATAAAGCTCCGTGCGTATGTACTCTTATAAAGGTTCGTTTGACGTCATTTGAACACGAAAGAAGTTGTTACACTTCTTTCGTGTTCAAATGACGTCAAACTTATACCTTTATAAGAGTACATATGCACAGGAGCGATATGTTTTATTTGTTTTATAAAATAAGAAGAGGAAAAATCAAGCTAAAAGTGAGGTAGTTTTGGAACTTGGCGGGCTTTTCCGGCCAGCTGACGCCATTCTACGCCAGCTGACGCCATTCTACGCCATTTTACGTCATTCATGAAATCTGTTCTCTTATTAGGCTGCGTTTACACGTTACCGGACGGATTCGAGACCGGTCTCGAATTCGTCCTATTTCATCGTGAAAACAGGCGGAACCGTACTAACTCGAGACCGGTTCCAAATTCGTCTGGAACCGTGTACACGGGGTCTTATAAATGCACGGAGCCCAGTCAATCAGAGCGTGCGTAGAGCGCACTCTACTTTATAATGTGTGATATAAATAATATCATTTGGTTTCACTTTTGCCAGGTAAGCCCACCAACCTAATTGAACCAGAAGATTTAGCCATGTTTCAATCTCTCTTTACAACATTTCATATTGAAATAAAAAGCAAAGCTAGAAAAATCCTACAACGACATATCAAAGAACTCGACGTTTTCTGGAAGACTGAGCAAGGCACGTCTCGTTCAACACTCTCTTAGCTATCACGACAAGTGTTACCCAGACTCTCTCTCATTATAGAAACACTGTCACCAGAGCAGTCCGAAGTGTCATTCAACACTATGTTAACCACACCACACCACTACACTACACTCGACTCCACTCCACTCCATTCGACTCCGCTCCGCTCCGCTCCACTCCACTCTACTCCACTCTACTCTACTCTATTCTACTCTACTCCACTCCTTTGTTGGGTTCACGCATGTCAACGCACAGCACTCCACCCCACCCCACCCCACTCCGCTCCACTCCACTCCACTCCACTCCACTCCACTCCACTCCACTCCACTCCACTCCACTCCACTCCACTCCACTCCACTCCACTCCACTCCACTCCACTCCACTCTACTCTACTCTACTCTACTCTACTCTACTCTACTCTACTCTAAGGTAGCTTGCTCGCAGAATAGCCGACAGGCCTGCACATTCAAATTAGAAAGCACAGGGCTAATGTTTTGAAACTTCCTTATAAGCGCTAGATGCATGGTTACAAATATAATGAATACGGATTCACTACAAAGTGAAGTCGAAACTTTAGAATTACAACGTATAGCTGTACTTGTAAAGGTTGGTATACTGTAAAGCATTATGGCTCCGTAATTTTGAAAATATAATTTCTCGTTTAATCCTTGGCGCATTTCTAGCGTCCAGTAGAGAAATTTGTTTCCGTCATTTTAATATTATTTTTGCCCAATGCGCAAATGTGACCTGACAGATTTTAGACCACGTGACTACAGAGTGCCTAGCAGTTGTCAGTTGCATGCAGACATACCGTTCTCTTGAAGTTGCCGTTATAAAGGGACAACGGACACCAAGTACCTTATGAGATGCGTGACATAGTTTTCCAGTGATTCGGTTATTTCTTACGAGTGCCTTTGTTTCTTTTGTCTTGATATTTCACAGCATTTGACTTGACGGTCTTGATCAATGCTGATAACCTACAAGCAAAGAAAGAAACGATTCGAAACTATTCTGACCATTTCTTGAATTACCCACCTCAACAGGCGTATCACGATCGGAAATCGCATAGAAAATCGGCCACTTTCATGGGGCAGTTCACAGTCCACGTGCGTGCTGGCTCAAGTGAGTTCTGAGGACATTTGAAACTGATGAATTTGAGAAGGGTATTTGGGTTCGTACATCGCGAAAATTCAACGAGTTGTCAACAAACCGTATTCTATGGCAAGCCCAACCTTCGTGCTATGCGCTCGTGGAAGAATTATGGTCGAGCGACGATTTTGAGCGGAGATATTTGACTTTGAGCTTGGGGTGTCCTCGCTCCTGTCGGCCGCGTATTGATAACGTTTACACGCAAGATATTCGTTCTACGCATGTGCAGCTAAAACAGGTCAGCCTGGATTAGGTCCCTGTCGACAGCCGCAATTTCCGATCGTGCTGCTCACAAGTAGCGCGGGGGTTGAGAAGGAATTGGAAGTAACAGCTTCGTTTCTCTTTCCTCCTTACCTCTCCCCCCCCCCATTCAGATGGTTACCAGTGAACTCTATATATACCTCGAAGGCTGACTGCCAATCAAAAAGTGAGGCAAAAAATGGCAGACATGGGGGGGAGGGGGGGGGGGGGGATTTTTTGACGTCAGTTCCAGGCGCCTACGCGGTCATGTACGGCAAATTTTGTTTACGAAAAGCCAAGAGCCATCACAAGAACAGCCGAATTTCTATTTTTACACAGAATACGGCTCCAAAAAAAACACGTCATGACTTCTGTCCAAAACATTGACGAATCCGTCTGCATTCCTAAACCTTTTGGGCTAGAGAATTCAAAAGTAGCAAATGGACCAATCATAATGCAGTTATCTCACGGTGTCAATTTCAAAGGCTAAGGAATGCAGACGGATTCGTTACTGTTTTGACGGAAAACTGCCGCGCATCTTACCAGCTACATTAAGGTAAATTAAAAATCGGTTTCATGTTAAATTGACGTTTTTAAATCATATTTTTGGCAATATTTACTCCGCTCTCGCCACTCGTTTTCTTCAAACTACATTCTTTAAAGCTTCTCGAAATGCTTGAAGTATTAAATTAACTTGTGTTACCACTAAAGTCCTATATTTCGTAATTTCGTGGAGTTTTATCTTCAAGCTGTACGGAAAACTGAAGATGACATTCAAAATGGCCGCGTAGGGGCCTGAGTACTGACATCAAAAAGGCCTCCATGGCGGGACGATCATGTTTTGTCAGTGAGGTCTATATATAATTGGAGTGATATCTTTGTGGCGGACAATGGGAGGGGCGGACATGTAGACCTGAAGTACGTATATAGTTCCAGTCTTCTACGCGCGGTCTGGTCAAGTCTGATCTGGTCAAAAGACCGCGTATACATGTTCACCATGTTTGGCTTCAATCTTTGCCCGGTCATTGACCAGCAGATATCACTCCAGTTATATAAAGATCTCACTGGTTTCAGCCTTCCAGGTATATATAACACCGCTGCCAAACGTTTTGCGCCTGCGCGACATCCGAGCTCGTACTTCAAAAAAAGAGCGGGAAATCACTTATCCGAGAGCCCCACGCAAAAGTTAAAATTACAAGCATATCCGACCAATGGTAATTTGTGCATGGCTTCTTTGTCAATATTGTAACATATTCTGAAATGCCCCCTGAGAGAGAGAGAGAGAGAGAGAGGGGGGGAGGGGGAGGAGGAGGGGGAGGGGGAGGGGGAGGGGGAGGGAGAGGGAGAGGGAAAGAATTTCGTACCCAGCGCCTTCGCTCCGCACTAACGAAAGCTTGATCTGGGATAATCGATCACTTGAAAAGAAGCCGCCTTCAGCTAGCCAATTAAAACACTTCCCAGTGGATTATCCCACAACCTTCGTTTGTGCACAGCGAAGGCTCTGGGAACGAGATTAGTCTCTTCGCTCGTAGAAATATCAGAGATGCCTGCGGAGCAGACTATCCTCCAATATGCTTCGGCCACTCGTCATTAGTTAGAAGAGAATACTAAAAACTAAACACCTATATACGGCCAGGAAAAACTTAAAAAGAGTTTTTAAATTTAAGAAGCTTTTACTTCTTACCCAGGGTCCACTGCTTTCTTTTTTTCTAAACACAATAAAAAGCAATCATTAATATTTAAGCACAGAAGTTATCACGTGAATTGTATTATCATACAGCCTCATATCACAAGGTGTAATATACGATCATTGCAATATTACAATACACATAGCATATAGCGTACCGTCGAACTCCTATTTATAACACAAAATGCGAACAAACAAACCAAATTTGACTTTCAAATGATTGCAAATGAGCCATTATCTATTGTTCGGACTGCAAGAATTATGGTAAAAGCGGACAAACTTAAATAGTGACGTCATCACGACGGAGCGCTATTTCAACAAAATTTCCACAACACGAAAACGAGGCGCTCCAACTGTTACGTCACATATTCTAGATTTTCCCCTCTGCGTAGGTCAACAGAAAAAAATGACATTTTGAGGTTTCTCGGTAAAAAAAATCAAGAATGTAGAAATGTTTAATCCACAACATTTCTTTAAGGTCTTCGTATAGGTTTTCAGGGTCATTTCTGTAAAGCGCTCTCAATTCGTCAGAATTTATGCCACAAAAATAAAACAGATATCGTTAGAAAGCTATGAATTTGTAGAATACAATGGTATCTTTGGTTTCGCGATAAACACAAACCGTTAATAGTTGTGATTTTTTTAATTAAAACCAGGGCCTCACTCGGGGCGACTCGAGTAAAAAGCGTTTTATTTTGTTCAAAATCTTTTTTTGTAGTTTGATTCCGAGATAAATTTCCAGCAAAACGGTGTCAGCGTTTTTTGATATGTCGAGTTTTGCCGATTTTATTGACGACCAAAGTTAAAATGCTGTTTTTCGACCAACATTCGGACAAAATAAGTCATAAATTCGAAACCAGGCAATAAATCTCGGAATCAAACTGCGAAAAATTTTTTTGAACAAAATGAAACGCTTTGTTCTTAACTCGCCCCGAGTGAAGCCCTCTGGTTTTAATTAAAAAATTCACAACTATTAACGGTTTGTGTTTATCGCGAAACCAACGACACCATTGTATTCTACAAATTCATAGCTTTCTAACGATATCTATTTTATTTTTGTGGCATAAATTCTGACGAATTGAGAGCGCTTTACAGAAATGACCTGAAAACCTTAACGAAGACCTTAATTGCATTTCGTCTTTATACCAATCCGTAACCTGAGTCTGTTGAAAATAACCTGAGTGTAAATAATTAAAGTTCTTACTTGAAGTATTTATTACATCCGCCTGTTTATGTTCTTGCTTCTTCTTGTCACCTTCTTTCCTGGTGTCCGAACGACGTTGTTTTTCACGAATGATAGAATCCATAGCTTTCGTTTTCCTATACAAAATTTAAATCGAAATTCTTTAAAATAAGCCAGGTCTTGTTTGATTCAATTTTCTCTACTCTACTCTACTCTACACTACTCCACTGCACTGCACTCCACTGCACTCCACTGCACTCCACTGCACTCTACTCTACTCTGCTCTGCTCTGCTCTGCTCTGCTCTGCTCTGCTCTGCTCTGCTCTGCTCTGCTCTGCTCTGCTCTACTCTACTCTACTCTACTCTACTCTACTCCACTCCACTCTACCCAGACCCTACCCTACCCTACCCTACCCTCCCCTCCCCTCCCCTCCCCTACCCTACCCTACCCTACCCTACCCTACCCTACCCTACCCTACCCTACCCTACCCTACCCTACCCTACCCTACCCTACCCTACCCTACCCTACCCTACCCTACCCTACCCTACCCTACCCTACCCTACCCTACCCTACCCTACCCTACCCTACCAAGACCAACTGTTGTATTATTTTCTGAGACCATAATTATTAAAAATTTCAGGAACGATTCGCCATGATGCGATACATAAAAATCAAAAGTACTATGTAGCCGAAAGAAACGTCTCCCCTGAAAGTAACGGGCCCCGGAAAGTAACGCCCCCCCCCCCCCCCTCTCCCGAAAGTATCGGGGCCCCGAAAGTATCGGGCCCCCGAAAGTAGCGGACTCCGATGGACACTAATCCCGAACGTAATGAGGACCGCTATTTTGGGTTTCTTGAACTTACTTGAATTGTGGATCAGACGGATCGACTGCATAATGATGAGAAGAGTACAAAGCTGAAAATCTGTTATCATGTACATCAATTTCAAAATCATCTTTCTCCGGTTCCTCTAATTTATTTTTCTTCTTCCTTTTGTTCTTCTTTTCATTCTTCATGATGGATTTTAAACTGAAATGTTTCTTATTGTCATCTTCTTCCATTACCAGTAACTGTAATTCAGCCTGTAGGGTTGAAAGTAGAAGATATATATTTTTTCTTAACAACTTTAGTGGATACAGTCAACAAGACTACTGAAAATATCCAAACTGGAAGAGCGCAAACGGGACTCGTGGAGTCGTGGACACATGCGGGGCGCTCTCCCGTTGAAATTAAAAATACATAATTATATAAAACAACTAAAATTAGACCAATTACGTAAACACTACAATGCACCACCACATGCGCGCACAGCCCTAACCCCATTCTCCCGATTTCTATCAGTATTGAATGGATGTAAACAAAGGACAATGGGAATAGATACAATTCAAAAGAATGGAATTCAGGCCAAGCGCGCACACCGACGCACCACGCGAATAGTTAAGCAATTGGTGACAGCAACAGTTACGGTGTTACGCACGCGTCATCTTTTTTCTTGTGCGTCGACTCTTTTTTTTATACATTTTTAAAACCGTCCATCTTCTGGATCACATCAATGGATAATACTTGATCGGTCTATTAAAGGGAGTTCAATAAATGTTTCCTATCAAAAGCGCTGATATGTTTGCGGGCACTCTGGTTGAAGGCTTTATGTTCCAACCGTGCGTTCATGTGATATTGAATATGCATGTTGATATTTTGACGTAAATATTTGTACATAAATAAATCGATGCTACATGTTCAGATTCCAATATGACACTTAATTATATAGAAGAATACTCACCATATCTGTTTAATAAAGGTTTGCCTTTAAAAGAATAGCAAAAAAAATATCCGCGCAAGGGCGCAACCAGGATTTTTGAAAGGGGGTCGTTTTACTACAGGGGCATGCCAACCCCCCCGAAATTTTTTTGAACTTTGGGTCTCTAAAACGGCATTTCCTGCATTCCGAGGAAACTTTTGAGCAAAATATAAAGGTTTTAAATCACATGTTTTAACCGTGCATCCCACTATTTTTAAGAAATATCTCGATGATTTCGGTTCAAATGAGATTAGACTTTCATTTTGCATTTCATTTTAATATTGTTTGAGAAAATTTTTATAATTTGTAAGTGTCAATTAGCTAAAAATAACGTATTGATCGTAGGCACAGTTTTCTTTCAGGTTTTAACTGTGCTCATGTTAGAGCAATAGAGTGTTGACTTGGTATTGTCTTGGTTCGAAGTAGTACACAATCTTAATATTCAATGGCGACCACTGTACTCTACCCAATTAAACACAACACACCAGACCTCAGAATGGCGATAAGTATCCCCACGAGTCACGACATTTGCATAAAACGTAAGGAGGAAACAAGATCACGACAAACTCTTTTGCAAATTTTATAAATTTGGAACTTCGTACCTTCAAAGTTCAGTATAAAAACGGGGCGATCGCCCCCTCCGACCCCTTCCTCGTTGCGCGCCTGTATCCGCGCCACCGCGTCGATTTTGAACATCAGAAACTGACCAGAAGTTATGCAGAAGACTTTTTTTTGCCTTACTCTGCGTGCTACTCTCAGTGACAGCAACAGTTACGGTGTAATGATCATGTACATGTCATTACATATGTAAAGGATAAAGGACTGGGGGGTAATCATCCTTACTTGCAGCCAGCGGCTGAATTACGAAGGACGCAGATCAACGTGGCCGTGTCGAGGCATATCAAAGGCGCTCCGCCATACGACACAGTTCAGACCACGGATCACAGCTAAGATGTTAGGTGTTGATTTTATGGAGGGAGGAAAACCGGAGAACCGGGCGAAAAACCCTCGAAGCACAGGAGAGATCAACTACAACTCTACTCACATGAGTCCCAAAAGTATAGAAGTCGATTGTACGTCAAAAGTAGAAGTCGATAAAGATAAGTAGGAATATTGGATAGAAAAGTTTTAAACGTCGTGAGATAACAAAGGCTATTAGGCAGTGCTGTTTTACAAACAGAATTCCAGAGAGAAACAATTTGGTTAAAGTAACTGGCTTGAAAAGTACTAGTTTTACAGGACGAAACTTTAAGTATAAGATTACGGTAAAAAGGAAAGTATAAGATTATATTAAAAAGGAAACTAAATTACTGACCAAGGAATGAGCGAGAAAGGGGATAAAGGAGACGGGGAATGAAAGAGACGAAAGGTGAGGTGAGGGAGACGGGAGGTGATGGGGACGGGAGGTAAGGGAGACGGGGATGAAAGAGACGGGATGTGAGGGAGATGGGGGATGAAAGAGACGGGAGGTGAGGGAGACGGGGGATGAAGGCAACGGGAAATAAGAGCGACGGGCGATGAAGGCGACAGGAGATGAGGAAAACGAGAGACAAGGGCGACGAGGAAGAGAGATGAAGGGCACTTGCCCGAGGCCACAAGGTGGTAGCGGCGTAGTTCGGCAGATGACCGTAAGGATGCACCTTAAACGTAGTGTACTGGCAATGTCTTAGCAAACAAAATGCTGACGTTTTAGGCCAGTCCTTTATCAGAGTACGTTGTGTGTTTTGGCTCGTATTTTGCACTCGAAAACAAGCCTCCGAAATAAATTGATAAAGTTTTACAATTAATATGATATGATAATACCTTTCTTCGCTTTTCTTCCTCACTTTCTTCAGGTTCCCTCCTTCTTTTTCGTTTCTTTTTCCCATCATTAGTTTTACTGCTCAAACTGTTTCCTGTTTTTTCAAGCTCTTCAGCAAAAAATGGGTCGTTAAGATCTACATCAGCAGGAAGTTCGTCGTCACTAATCTGAGTCGCTGACTGACTATTAATGAAGAATAGAAATAATACTAAACCAATGAATATATAGGCACAAATACAAAATAGTTATCGTTAGAAAGCTATTAATTTGTAGAATACAATGTTGTATTTGATTTTGCAATAAACACAAACCAATAATAGTTGCAAATTTTTCAAGTAAAACCAGAGGACTTCACTCGGGGTGACTTAAGAACAAAGCGTTTCATTTTGTTCAAAAAATGATTTTCCGCAGTTCGATTCCGAGATAAATTTCTAGCAAAACGGTGTCAGCGGGTTTTTTATTTATTAAAAGCTTCTAGGACAGCGTCGGCCACGGTTGAAATCCAAATATTACCAGGGTTAAGTCACGTTGGCCTGAAAAACAGAGAAAAATCTTCTCGACGTTTCGAGCGAAGGCCCTTCGTCAGGAGAAATTAGTAAACAACTCACATGTGGTCACGCGTATATTTATAGCAGAGCTACAGTGGGAATCATGTGAACACATGTAAGCCAATAAAAACAAAGTAAACAAATAAATTAATATGTAATTTTAAACCTCTAGTATCTTTTCGGCATAGCAAAACATCCGGGATAACGTTGTTCACAGCTCACTGCAGCAAGCCTTGGTATCACATGTTGGCACCAGCTCTTGCTGTCGTGGTAGGTGCAACATCTGTAAATATTTAGACTCCTCAATTTCAATTTTGGCTCCAAAATGTAGGTTCAACATAACCCATAGTTTCACTTGCACTTCCTCCAACCTCATTTACTGTATCTCTTGCAGTAAATGTCCCATGCTTTACATCGGAGAAACTGGAAGACGTTTAGGTGACAGGTTTGTTGAACACCTTCGTGATGTCAAAAACAATGTGCAAAACAAACCTGTTGCCAGGCACTTCAACAGTGCCAACCACTCCTTTTCCAACATGAAAATCTGCGCCATTCAGCCCATTACAGGTTGTAACGATACTCGTCGTAAACAAAAAATGCGTCTCATTTACAAACTTGGCACCATTCACCCTCACGGCCTCAATGAGCGATTCTCTTTCATTTAGCTCACTCCACCACCATATTCCACACCTTTTCCTTAACCTTTTTCTGATGATTTAAATAGTAATTTATAACCTGTTTCTTTGCCTATTTGCAGGTAGCTGACCCACAAATTGGGTCAGCACCTGCACACAGGCTAAAGTTACATATTAATTTATTTGTTTACTTTGTTTTTATTGGCTTACATGTGTTCACATGATTCCCATTGTAGCTCTGCTATAAATACGCGTGACCACATGTGAGTTGTTTACTAATTTCTCCTGACGAAGGGCCTTCGCTCGAAACGTCGAGAAGATTTTTCTCTGTTTTTCAGGCCAACGTGACTTAACCCTGGTAATATTTTTTATTTATTGCCTGGTTTCGATTTTATGACTTATTTTGCCCGAATGTTCGTTGGAAAACAGTATTTTCACCTTTGGTCGTCAATAAAATCAGCAGAACTCGACATATCAAAAACGCTGACACCGTCTTGCTGGAAAGTTATCTTGGAATTAAACTGCAAAAAAAGATTTTGAACAAATAAAACGCCTTTTACTTGAATCGCCCTGAGTGACACCCTCTGGTTTTAATTAAAAAATTAGAAACTATTATTGATTTGTGTTCATCGCAAAATCAAAGACAGCATTGTATGATACAAATTAAGAGCTTTTTAATGATATCTATTTTATTTTTTGTGGCATAAATTCTGACGAATTGAAAGCGCTTTACCGAAATGACCTTGCAAACTTTAACGAAAACTTTAAGCTTTTAATGCATGGCTCGCTGATTTAAGGTCTTCGTTAAGGTTTGCAGAGTCATTTCTGTAAAGCGCTCTCAATTCGTCAGAATTTATGCCACAAAAATAAAATAGATATCGTTAGAAAGCTATGATTTGTAGAATACAATGGCGTCTTGGTTTCGCAATAAACACAAACCGTTCATAGTTGTGAATTTTTTTAATTAAAACCAGAGGGCTTCACTCGAGGCGACTCGAGTAAAAAGCGTTTTATTTTGTTCAAAATCTTTTCTTGTACTTTGATTCTGAGATAAACTTCCAGAAAAACGGTGTCAGCGTTTTTTGCCGATATGTCGAGTTTTGCCGATTTGATTGACGACCAAAGTTAAAAATGCTGTTTTTCGACCAACATTAGGACAAAATAAGTCATAAATTCGAAACCAGGCAATAAATAAAAAACGCTGACACCGTTTTGCTGCATGACATTTATGTCGGAATCGAACTGCGAAAAATTTTTTTGAACAAAATGAAACGTATTGTTCTTTAGTCGCCCCGAGTGAAGCCCTCGGGTTTTAATTAGAAAATTCACAACTATTAATGGTTTGTGTTTATCGCGAAACCAAAGACACCATTGTATTCTACAAATTCATAGCTTTCTAACGATATCTATTTTATTTTTGTGGCATAAATTCTGACGAATTGAGAGTGCTTTACAGAAATGACCCTTCAAACCTTAACGAAGACCTTATACTGGAACGAGATTCTGTGGTGGACATACAAGCTCACAAACCTTTCATCTTTGTGGTTGAGCTGTTTTATTTTTTTCTTGTGTTTCCGCTCGTTCAAGTAGTTTTCCCATGGTGTCAATCGCTTTTGTTCCTTTTCGTTTTTCTTTCGCTTCAGCAGTTCTTCTGTTGTTTCCTTTAATCCCACTTCCCAAGTAACTTCCATTTCATTCTCACTTTCATTTTCTCTGTCCTTTTGACGGATTTCCTCAAGAAGTTCCTGATTTTACAAATGGAAAGATTTTATGTTCGACATTTACAAGAAGCACAGTACAATACTATTCCCACAATATTCCCACAAGAATCTTCTACAGAAGGAGGTGGAATAATTAGAAGATACATCACAGTACAGTACAGTGTACTGGAGTGTAGTGGAGTACAGTAGAATGGAGTGCAGTAGAATGGAGTGGAGTGCAGTAGAATGGAGTGCAGTAGAATGGAGTGCAGTAGAGTTTAGTGCAGTAGAATGGAGTGCAGCAGAATGGAGTGCAGTAGAATGGAGTGCAGTAGAATTGAGTGCAGTAGAATGGAGTGCAGTAGAATGGAGTGCAGTAGAATGGAGTGCAGTAGAATTGAGTGCAGTAGAATTGAGTGCAGAAGAATGGAGTGGAGTAGAATGGAGTGCAGTAGAATGGAGTGCAGTAGAATGGAGTGCAGTAGAATGGAGTGCAGTAGAATGGAGTGCAGTAGAATGGAGTGCAGTAGAATGGAGTGCAGTAGAATGGAGTGGAGTAGAATGGAGTGCAGTAGAATGAAGTGGAGTAGAATTGAGTGCAGTAGAATGGAGTGCAGTAGAATGGAGTGCAGTAGAATGGAGTGCAGTAGAATGGAGTGCAGTAGAATGGAGTGGAGTAGAATGGAGTGGAGTAGAATGGAGTGGAGTAGAATGGAGTGCAGTAGAATGAAGTGCAGTAGAATGGAGTGCAGTAGAATGGAGTGCAGTAGAATGGAGTGCAGTAGAATGGAGTGCAGTAGAATGGAGTGCAGTAGAATTGAGTGCAGAAGAATGGAGTGGAGTAGAATGGAGTGCAGTAGAATGAAGTGGAGCAGAATGGAGTGGAGTAGAATTGAGTGCAGAAGAATGGAGTGGAGTAGAATGGAGTGGAGTAGAATGAAGTGGAGTAGAATTGAGTGCAGTAGGATTGAGTGCAGTAGAATGGAGTGCAGTAGAATTGAGTGCAGTAGAACTGAGTGCAGTAGAATGGAGTGCAGTAGAATTGAGTGTAGTAGAATTGAGAGCAGTAGAATGGAGTGCAGTAGAATGGAGTGCAGTAGAATGGAGTGCAGTAGAATGGAGTGCAGTAGAATGGAGTGCAGTAGAATTGAGTGCAGAAGAATGGAGTGGAGTAGAATGGAGTGCAGTAGAATGAAGTGGAGTAGAATGGAGTGCAGTAGAATTGAGTGCAGAAGAATGGAGTGGAGTAGAATGGAGTGCAGTAGAATGAAGTGGAGTAGAATTGAGTGCAGTAGAATTGAGTGCAGTAGAATGGAGTGCAGTAGAATTGAGTGCAGTAGAATTGAGTGCAGTAGAATGGAGTGCAGTAGAATTGAGTGCAGTAGAATTGAGTGCAGTAGAATGGAGTGCAGTAGAATGGAGTGCAGAAGAATGGAGTGCAGTAGAATGGAGTGCAATAGAATTGAGTGCAGTAGAATGGAGTGCAGTAGAATGGAGTGGAGTAGAATGGAGTAGAATTGAGTGGAGTAGAATTGAGTGGAGTAGAATTGAGTGGAGTAGAATGAAGTGGAGTAGAATTGAGTGCAGTAGAATGGAGTGCAGTAGAATGGAGTGCAGAAGAATGGAGTGCAGTAGAATGGAGTGCAGTAGAATGGAGTGGAGTGGAGTGCAGTAGAATGGAATGCAGTAGAATGGAGTGGAGTAGAATGGAGTGGAGTGGAATGCAGTAGAATGGAATGGAATGCAGTAGATTGGAGTGCAGTAGAATGGAGTGGAGTAGAATGGAATGCAGTAGAATGGAGTGCAGTAGAATGGAGTGGAGTGCAGTAGAATGGAGTGCGGTAGAATGGAGTGCAGTAGAATGGAGTGAAGTGCAGTAGAATGGAATGGAATGCAGTAGAATGGAGTGGAGTAGAATGGAGTGGAGTAGAATGGAGTGGAGTGCAATAGAATGGAGTGGAGTGCAGTAGAATGGCGTGAAGTGCAGTAGAATGGAGTGCAGTAGAATGGAGCGCAGTAGAATTGAGTGCAATAGAATGGAGTGCAGTAGAATGGAGTGCAGTAGAATGGAGTGGAGTGCAGTAGAATGGAGTGCAGTAGAATGGAGTGGAGTAGAATGGAGTGGAGTGGAGTGCAGTAGAATGGAATGGAATGCAGTAGATTGGAGTGCAGTAGAATGTTGTGGAGTAGAATGGAGTGCAGTAGAATGGAGTGCAGTAGAATGGAGTGCAGTAGAATGGAGTGGAGTGCAGTAGAATGGAGTGAAGTAGAATGGAGTGGAGTGCAGTAGAATGGAATAGAATGCAGTAGAATGGAGTGCAGTAGAATGGAGTGGAGTAGAATGGAGTGGAGTGCAGTAGAATGGAATAGAATGCAGTAGAATGGAGTGGAGTAGAATGGAGTGCAGTAGAATGGAGTGGAGTAGAATGGAGTGGAGTGCAGTAGAATGGAGTGGAGTGCAGTAGAATGGAGTGGAGTGCAGTAGAATGGAGTGCAGTAGAAAGGTGGAATGAGGAAAAGTGGAGTGTTGTGGAGTGGAGTAGAATGGAGTGGAGTGGAGTAGAATGGAGTGAAGTGAGGTGGAGTAGAATGGGATGGAGTGCAGTAGAGTACAGTGCTTCAACACTA
The DNA here is from genome assembly GCA_964035015.1 of Corallium rubrum. NCBI lineage: Eukaryota > Metazoa > Cnidaria > Anthozoa > Scleralcyonacea > Coralliidae > Corallium > Corallium rubrum. The sequence continues at coordinate 5,482,125 of OZ036003.1, forward strand.
CCTTGTATTTTTCTATTTTTACTTCTTGGCTTTCCTTTCTATTCTCGTTTTCTTCTTCCTCCTCCTCTTCACTCTCATCCTCACTTGCAGAAGACGCTAAATACGCCTTAAAATCCATCTCCAGTAGATCGTCTTTACTGAAATTCTTCATGGTAGTTTGGATACGTTTTGGATCAGTTTCATCCCAAGTTAGTCTAACAGTTGATTGTTGTAAGGCTGTTGTGATAAATCTATAACAATCATATTCTATACGTAAATATATACACAATCATTCATAGGCGTAGAGTTTTGTTTTTGTCCAGGGGGGCCGATGTGCTGAACAGGGACACTTCTAGGGCGTCCGCGGCATGCCCCCCAGAAATGTTTGAAATTTAGAGTCTTGGAAATGCCATTTCCTGCATTCTGAGGGGTTTATTTTTAAGAACACTGAAGGTCATGAAATGTCATAAAAACTAGTTAAAATACAACACATTTCAACAATTTTTCGATGTTGTGTTTACTGGGTTGACTTATCACTATATATGGATGCTTTTGGCTGACAGGAATGAGGTTGTAACAGTTACTTTAGCCTAATGAGTAACCTATGATTTGTCAAAGGTGATTGATGAGTCAGTTGCTGCAAAATTTCCTGGGGGGGGGGGGGGGTTCAGCCCCCTCATTAAGATTTCTCGGGGAGCTAAAGATCCTCAGCCCCACCCACCCCCCCCCCCCCCCATACTCTACGCCTATGCAATCATTGTATATTCACGTGAACAAACGTATAGGAACAAAGAACCCGGGTTGGCTTACCACCCATCGTTATTCTTCTTTCGTGTTTACATGCATGAACCCGGCTTGCTGCTTTTTTTTTTCAACCCGGATTGGGACTGGGTTTTTTGTCCGAGCAGAGCTCTGGTGTCAAGACATGTGCTCGATTATTATTCACTAAACAACATGGCAAACAACACGGCTATAGTGATGTCGAAAAACGTCGTAAGCAAATTTCTCGCCTAATCATTCGCGTAAGCAAGAAAACAAGGCAACAACATCTGAATTGAAGTCGACATTTTTTGACAGACTGTCAAATATTCGACACTGCGATAAAAGTTGAGAATTGTTCTCTTTGCGAGCGCTCGAACTCGTAAGTGCCTGGGTACGAGATTGGACACAAATTATCATATTGCCGACACCGGGTCAAGTCAACCTGTGTTTACATGAAGAAATAGACCAAATTCTCACATCTTCGCACCTCTCCAACCCAGGTCTTGAAAAGGGTCACCCGGCAAGACGGATACAGTCGTGGAAACGCTAACAGGAGTTTATTCGTGAGACTGGTTGACTCGGGTTGCCGAGCTAACCCGGGTTGGCTCTCAACCCGAGCTCGTGTAAAGGCCCCTTTAGCAAAATGGCAAATATGAAAACCTACTCTGACGGTTTATAGGTCTCAGCAGAAGGCAGTACGGTCGCTACGGAGGTGGGATCATGTTCAAATACCATGTCTTGTGGAATGAATCTTAAGTCAAGATGCGAGGAGCTTGCTTCGTATTCCATTCCATCACATTCTTCGTATATCTTTTCTGCCGTGTCTAAACAATGAAATAAAAAATAAAAAATTGGTTAAAAGCCGTGTTCTTTTTTAAGAAAACCATTTTCCGTGTTTCCATAGAGTTATAGAAACACGAGTGGACGTTTGGGAGAACGAGAAATTGTAGTGACCTTGTCGAAAATATAGGTATAGCATGTAAAAATGATCACTGCATCAAAGCGTAAATTCTCCTTACTCTTCATAACGGAGTATGATGGCGTACAGGATGGCGTATAATGGCGTATCCTACACCGTAATGATGGCATATTGAATGGCGTGGACCTTTCCGTGTTTCCATAAAGTTATAGAAACACGGCTTTCAACCAATCGCCGCGCTTGTTTTCAAAATGTTATTTTATAAAACTCCATGGAAAACATGGATAGATTACGTCATCTAATACGCTATCATTAATTCTTTGAACGTTTTCATGGCGATAAAGTAATATAAATAAGTTTTGTGGAAGCACCACGTAAAATATTTCTTTGCTAAAAAATAAATATTTAAGAAAAATAAATAAATAAGTTAAGAAATACTTATAAATAAATAAGCAAAGAAATATTTTACGTGGTGTTTCCACAAAACTTATTTATAATACGCTATCATTCTGATTAAATTTGTACAGAAACACCATTACACGCCATCTACTACGCCATTAAACGCCATCCAATACGCCATCCATGGACAGTAATGAGAATTTACGCTTTTTATTTGGATTAATTTTAACGTTTAATCAATTTTTGACGGGATATTTTATAAAAGAAATAGAAAACATTTTTTTCCGTGTTGCTATAGAGTTATAAAAACACTTGTAGAACTTCGAAAGAACGTGAAATAGTGTGGAAACACTCCCCCCCCCCCCCCCATTTCTTAAATGTGACTTCTGTGTGCATTTTCATTGGCTGTTCACCGTGATCATGGCGTCAAATCCACGTCACGTCAGCAGACCAACAAAAATGCCCTGGGTACGAGGTTGGTCCAGTGAACTCTATAGGAAGACTGGAACGCTAACTCCATAAACAGGCCCTATGATTGGATGAAGCCAAAAATCTTTAAATGTTAGTTTTTCTTTAATGTGAGTTTTGTGTCGTACTTTTTTGTTCTTTACACGCTGTGACTTCTTCTGTGATCTAGTTAACAAATAGATTCGGTTTTGCCGTTGTCGATCTGTTCAGTTATAGATACACAGATGACGTCACAACATGGTAAGAAGATCAGTGTTCTTACCACGTTGTTTCGTGTTCTGTGCATCTATAACTGAACAGACAACAAAAAAAAGAAATCTATTTGTTTTATACAATACAAAAATTTAAAAGGTTTTTATCGAAACTCTTGTCAGATTTTGGGGGCATGAAGAAAGAAAAAAGCAAGTCAGCTGACGTGATCTGACGTGTCCATGTGTCTGTTCTCTAATAGATCATGGACAACAGCCGATGAAAACACGCATAGCAATCAGTGGCGTAGCCAGGGGGGGGGGGGGTGAGGGGGGCGGCCGCCCCCAATGGTCTCCAAGACCGTTCTCGTGAAATGTTAAAACCCGTTGAGAAACTTGTAGGGGGGGGGGGGTGTTACATTGTTTTATCGGCCTATTGATTACTCATTACTCAAGAAAAGTTTTAATGAAAACAAAATTGGGGGTCACCAAAGTTTTTTCCGAATTAAATTAGTTTGAAGGGTAATTGGCAGCCATTTTGAAACGTCATTGTTGTCATAGCAACAACTATTGGTATTTATTTGATAGCAGTTTTTGATTGTCAGACTGTTGAACTATACATAAAATTTAGTTTTATTCTTTTTTGGAATTGTTTAATCACGTGTTTTGGACTCTCAAACTTGTATTTTCCACTTTTCAAGAAACTGTATGGAGCCACCTTAAATACTTGCCTCAAAATGCAGGAAATAGCGTTTCAGAGACCCTAGAAATCCAAAATTTTCTGGGGGAGCATCCCCCGTACCCCCCTAGGAAATCTAGGTTCGCTTCCCCAAAACTCAAGACCCTGGCTACACGAGTGACACACACACACACACACACACACACACACACACACACACACACACACACGAGAAAATATGATCTATTTGTTAAATGAAGACTTTAAGACTTGAAATAAAGTTGAAATATATATTACAATAAAAATCAAAATAGTTTCGTCTTGTATTTACTCGTATCTTGCGATCTCAGAATGGTATTAATCCTCAAAATACGTTTTATTTTATACTTTTTCAAGTCCTCGGTCGATCTTAGTTTTTGTTCTTCAATGCTCATTCTAGATTTTTAATTGTAATTTCATTTACCTGAGCAATCGCATTCAACAACAGCATAGTAATATCTCAATCGGTTTAGTTGATACTGGCGTAACCTTTCTTGATTATACTCAGAATTCTACAAAAAAACGCAAACAGTGTTCTAAGGGGCTGTTTACGTGGGAGGCGGGACGGGACGTTTTTCATCCCGGGACGATTTCACCATGGAATACCCGCCGCTATTATGATTTGGACATGTTCGGTATTTCGCTTTCTTAAAGAAAACTAAGCTATTTGGTCGGATAAACTGTACGTATGTTGTAGCCAGATGAATTATCTTTCTTCCAGTATATTTGAAGCTACTACAGTGGTTTATTTCTGGAGAAAACATTCGGAGAAGACAGATTATAATACATTCGAAAACAAAATTCATAATAGCGGCCACTATTATGATTTGGACATGTTCGGTATTTCGCTTTTTTAGGGAAACTGAGCTATTTGGTCGGATAAACTGTACGTTATGTTGTAGCAAGGTGAATTATCTTGCCAATATATTTTATAACTTCTACAGTGGATTATTTCTTGAGAAAACGTTCGGAGTAGACGGACTAGGCAAACGACTAGCCTAGGCACTCCTCTTCTCTGTGGAAGCCATTTTTGTTTTTGCATCACATGACAAATCTTGCAAAGTCAGCATAATATCGTCCGGCAAAGCGGACGGAGTGTTTACATGAGAAAAAATTTGCCGGGATCCCGGTTGAGAAAACCGGGATCCCGCTTTGCCGGGACGGGATGAAAAACGTCCCGGCAAACATCTTTCCATATAAACGGAACGGGATAAATAAGAGAGATATACATGCATGGCGAAATCCCGGCAAACGTCCCGCCTCCCGTGTAAACAGCCCCTAAGGGCTTATTCACACGAGACGAGTTATCTCGGCGGGGGGGGGGGGGGGGGGTTAGTGCTATCCCCGAGATATCGCGATGTTAGTTCATTTCCTTGTTAAAAAAGTAAACCGTTCACACGAGACCGAGATAACTCGGGGATATAGGGATAACTCCGTCTGAGCGATAGGTTATCTCGGGGGTTAGGGTTAACTTTTGTATAATTACGCATGCGTAATTATGCTATTGCCCGGGATAACTCGGGCTGAAGTGTTCACATGAAGCTAGGGTTATCTCCGGGGCCAGGGATAACTTGGTAGTTGCGTTTTATCATGCGAAGCTTTGCCCTCGAGTTATCCATACCCCCCAAGATAACCTGGTCTCATGTGAAGGGGGTAGTTCACATGGAGGAAAGTTGTCCCTATCAAGGGAGTCACCCTGGCCCCAAAGCTACAGTTTAAATACAGAGCGTTTATCATAAGTAATAGCATAAAAAGAGGTGTATCAGCTATTAATTTATTATTGAGTTGGTTTCCTTTGTTCTTTCGAGGGCTTTATATCGCATAAAGCCCTTGAATAATAATTAGATACGAAATGAAGAAAAAAACAAGGAAAATCTTTGCCCAAGGTTGAAAAAAAAGACAAAACTTTGTTGGAAAACCCCCTCAATAATAAATTAAGTCAGATAAATCCCTCGAATTATTTATGCGATATAAAGCCCTCGGACGTTGCGCGTCCTCGGGTCTTTATATAGCATACATCCCTCGTTTTCGGGATTTATCTATATTACTTAAACGTCCCGCTCTATATGGGTCATTTAGTAAATTTACTAAATGACCCAAATCGAGCAGGACGTTTAATAGCTAAAGCACCTCTTTTTATGCTATTCCATTGTGATATTATGAATATAATGAGGTATATTAGTTGTTAATGGACCTGTGAGAACAAAAGAAATCCCGGCAAACATGATATTATATGAGGAAAAGTTGTCCCTGATAGCAGGGTGGCCTTCAATTGTCCCGAAGGCCAAATCAACGTTTAACAAATCAAGCTGAGTGAAAGTGTTTACATGAGGGAAAGTTGCTTCACCGACCCTATCCCCAGGGTGACCCTACTACCCGAGACAAGTGTCAAATTCCCCATTGAAATACCAGCTGTCGCGACTAAATAAAATGAATGCAAAGTTGGCTCTCCCAGGGACAACTCTCGTCCATGTAAATGGGATCTAAGAGACTCGTCCAAAATTTTCCCGCCAAAACTTAGCGGTCCGTATCAACCACTCACGCATGCTTGAGCTAGGAGGGCAATCTCCGGACCTGTCAATAACCAAATTGAAAACGAATTCAGCTATCTATATAATAAAACTAAATACTACAAGTTTCCTGCCAAGCTATAGCTCAGCCTGCAAAGGTGTAAGTTCATCTCACCTCAACGAAAAGTGAAATTTCAGCTACATGTACAGTATATGTTTCAGCAGTTAATACCTTGTCTTTGTTTAGATATTCCATTTCATCGTCAGAATGATTACCAGTAGACACTAACTCTGTCGGACCAATTTCATCTTCCTTTTCCATTCTTTCTAAACCATACTCTGATGGGTATATCTAATGGTAATAAAAATAATTTCAGTATGGCTTTTGCTTATAGACAAGCCGAGCTTATTGCTCATTAATTCGTTCATTCATTCATTCATTCATTCGTTCGTTCGTTCGTTCGTTCGTTCGTTCGTTCGTTCGTTCGTTCGTTCGTTCGTTCGTTCGTTCGTTCGTTCGTTCGTTCGTTCGTTCGTTCGTTCGTTCGTTCGTTCGTTCGTTCGTTCGTTCGTTCGTTCGTTCGTGTGAAATCAATAGGCACGACTTGTTTGTCCACATTCCGTGCTATAAATAGCAACTGGACGCTATGCTACTGTGGAATATTCAAACTGAGAGAGACACTAACACTGGATAACGTATAGATAAAACAGAACTTGATCTAAAGTTTTTTGACCTTTGACTTATTTAAAAAAACACAACTTCTTTCGCAATAGACTTATTCAAAGCGTTGTAGGAATAATAAAAAGATTAAATACAATGATCCGTTTTATGTTGTATGGTCATTTTCCAAGCACTAACGTTACATGAATACTTGCCACGAACCCTCACAGAAAACCCTGAAGTAATAATGTGTATATGAAAAGTCACGGCAAAGGAGTGGCATCTGTTTTTAAGAAGCCCTATAAGATCTTGTCTAGACAAATATTTAATAAAATTATAATTAAAATGTATGAGAGTAGTCAGGCACAATCTGAGTAAGCTGGACCTCGTCACTTTCTAAGTTAATAACTACGATAATTTTTTATCTGTATACAAACCTGACGACCTTCAATTCTGGAAATCTATTCACACAAAATGCAACTCAACTCGGAGTATCAACAAAGCGACCTGTTGCTGTAACTACATGTAATGAGCAATAACTTTACATCCAGGCGCGCCAAGCGTGACTCCGCAAGAAATCGTTGCCAGAAAAAATGGTTTCAGCTAAAATGTACGTTAATATTACCATGGAAAAAGACCAAAGAAAGAAGGCTAACAAGAGATGTGGCAGCGAGAAAAAGACATCAGTACATACGACTTAAAACCACTGGAAAAAGCCTAAAAATTAATACGATAAACACCGAAAACGATACCGACCGAAATGTAACGAAGAAGGATGTGTCCTGAAACTGTTCAAAGCCGGTGTCCCAGTAAATCCCCCCCCCCCCCCCAATGTCCCCCAGGGGGACGTATTTCCTAGGAAATATGTCCCCCTCTTCGGAAATTTGTCCCCCCCCCCCCCCAGAATGATTCTTTACAGGATAATTGCTATACATGTACGTGTAATGTGGACAAAACTTTTTAAAAGTAAAAAATATATATTTCTGAAGGGTCCTACTAATTACTGCCCGAGACGGTATACATCTATATTAGAGACCTTAAATAACAAAGAATAGATCGCACATGTTAATCGACTTAATCGCGGTCGGCAATGATTAATGTCATTTGTTTTTCTATATTTTTGAAACTGAGTGCTTCGGAGAAAAACCCGTGCTGTAATAGTGCCTTTTTCAGACTATGCCAGACCCAAAAACCGAGGTTTGTTTCAACGTTTGAAACATCAGCAGAACGTTACAATTAATAAAAAACTTGAACATCTATTTAACTAATAAATTGGAAATTCAGCACGACCATGACCAAAGACCCTCGCTATTATTAAAATTTGCTGTCTGCTTTACGCTCACTTGCTTTACACAGACGTGTACCGCATGCATGCACCGCCCTCATTAAAACTAATGACTGGTATTTTCACCCTCAAGCTGTTTGTTAAGTTTATTTGTGTGCCGTGTTAGTTCGATAGTTCAGTTATGCATGGTGTCAAAATAATGAAAGAGAAAGTCAGAAAGATTAATCATGAAAATATTTACATACGCGTAACACTCGTGTTTAATACTTACTAAAATCAAATGTAAGGAATCATTCTGAGGGGGGGGGGGGGGATTTCCGAAGGGGGGGACATATTTCCTAGGAAATCTGTCCGGGGGGGGACACTTTTTTTTTGGGGGGGGGACACATTTCCTGTGACACCGGTAAAGAATTTTGCTCTGGTGTATTCTACATAACTCGAGAGGGAACGACGAAGAAATTTTGAAACAAACGGCTTTTTAGATCATGAAGAGAACTGAATGATGCCTTGTCTTATTTATGTGTCAACAACAAAAAAAGTAAGAAACCGCGAACGAGAAAAAAAAAACTACTACAAGTACAAAAATATACAAAAAAATGCATATAAAGCGGGCGAGGGGGTGTTGTATTCATGTATTTCTAGTAAGGTTAAAAAGATTATTTTCGACTTACTTTTATCGAATAGATGCTCCTACCAGAAGGAAGAAAAGAATGGAAAAGTACTACATATATAAAAGAGTAGAAATACACCATTAACATACATACAAGAACAAGAGAGCACTCAAGAGACTGCATGCATATACCTCCGCCAGCGGGTTATTAGAGATGTGATAACCCTTCATCGCCCAGTAGCCACTCCATTGACGAGTAAAATCGTCTGGCGTTAGCCAGAGTAAAAAAACTAAAGACATCGTTGGGCGATAAAACCGAGATAGTCTATTAACCCTTTATCGCCCAGTAGCCACTCCATTGACGAGTAAAATCGTCTGGCGTCAGCCAGAGTAAAATACTAAAGATATCGTTGGGCGATAAAGGGTTAACCGAGATAGTCTATTAACCCTTTATCGCCCAGTATAGCCACTCCATTGACGAGTAAAATCATCTGGCGTTAGCCAGAGTAAAATACTAAAGACATCGTTGGGCGATAAAGGGTTAACCGAGATAGTCTATTAATCCTTTACCGCCCAGTAGCCACTCCATTGACGAGTAAAATCGTCTGGCGGGAAAATACTAAAGACATCGTTGGGCGATAAAGAGTTAATGTGCCTATATCATAATTGGGGATTTTATATATTTAGGATATTTGGAATGGTCACATTTAGGATGGTTACATTTTTTTTTATATGTCCAAATTGTAATACTTCTCGCAGTCTAACCCGCAGCATTGCTGTTTTTAGTATTTATTTCTATATTGTATGTATGTTGTATATTGTGTAAGTTTTACTAGGATATTTGACTTTAACTTTTATATTTTTGGGCCCGCAGTAATTGGCCTTCACGCTGTTGCGGTGACCCTGCCATAGGTATACATGTATTTAGTCAAGTCTATGGCGAAGCTTATAAAATAAAAACAAAATAAAAAAATAGAAGACTTGTAATATATCTTCCTTTTCTAAAATTTCATCTTCATGGACTTTTTCGCTGTTAAAGTTGGAGTGACGTCTACACAGGAATTTGTCTATATAAAAACCACTTTACAGATACCTGCGTAGACGTCACTTCCGTCAACTTTAACAGCGAAAAAGTCCATGAAGATGAAATTTTAGAAAAGGAAGATATATTAGAAATCTTCTCAGAAGGTTCCAAATATCTTATGAATAAATAAAATGCTTGATTGCACTTGATTGTACAAATATTATGCAAAAATGATTGAGCGCAATCAAGCATTTCTTCTACACCGAGAAGCTTACAGACAGAGTTTTATGAAACATTTAGTCAATTTTCAACCAAATTCAACCAAACTGGTCGTTGGTCTATGGCCAACCATTCCACAAACTTTCATGAAAATCGGTGCAATACTTTTTGAGATATCCTGGCACACAGACAGAAAGACAAACAGAAAGACAAACAAACAAACAAACAAACAGACAGACAGACAGACAGACAGACAGACAGACAGACAGACAGACAGACAGACAGACAGACAGACAGACAGACAGACAGACAGACAGACAGACAGACAGACAGACAGACAGACAGACAGACAGACAGACAGACAGACAGACAGACAGACAGACAGACAGACCAAATAGTGTAATAAAAGTAGCGTGCTGCGTAGGCAGTGTAGAAACAACAATCGAAATATAGTAAGGTTAGATATACTGCCGAAACAGAGAACGTTGGAGTCTAACGTTTCGAGCGAAGGCCCGTTTCTCTCTGACGAAGGGCCGTCGCTCGAAACGTTAGACTCCTACGTTCTCTGTTTCGGCAGTATATCTAACCTTATTATATTCAGACAGACAGACAGACAGACAGACAGACAGACAGACAGACAGACAGACAGACAGACAGACAGACAGACAGACAGACAGACAGACAGACAGACAGACAGACAGACAGACAGACAGACAGACAGACAGACAGACACAAAGAAAGGGGTAAAAACATACGTAGTGGCTATAGGTCCGGTAAGCGGAACTCGTTCAAGAAAAACTAAAGGACAGGCAATCGGTTCCAGTACCAGCGCAGCCAGATTCCGATTACACATTTACACGTAACTGTCGTAACACGTGTTTGCGTGTTGTCTTAATGTCTTTCCTTCTTCGATTCGCTCAGCTGTCGTTGGATGTGCGATGGCTTCGATCCAGACTCGGACTGGCTTCGTATTAGGGGCGGTGCCATTAGGGAGAGGGGCGCCGTCAGGTTTCTTTCAGAATATTTAACAATGCGGTGCCATTAGGGCAAGGAGCGCCGAAGGCGCGAGCAACTTCTAGGAGGCATGCTTTCCCGGAATATTTTTGAATTTTAGAGTCTCTGAAATAGCATTTCCTGCATTTTGAGGGGGGTTTGAAAGAGTTTTGAAGCATATAAAATACCAAATAAAATATTCAAATATACTCATTTTATATAGGAATACACCATGACATGCAAGGCATACATCATGACATGTCGTCATACATGGACAAATCAACTCACATTGTGTGTACCATTAATTAGGTGACTATTTCATGTCAGGCTGTCAGCTGCGTGAAGCGTACTAAAATATTATTTAACCGTAATATACTATTAGCTGTACCATACTGATTAAAACGTAAAACGACTGTAAATCCAAAATCGGGTTTTTAAATAGGAATTGCACTACATATCAAATATAATATTATACAACGGGAAAGTGGCGCAGTAACGGCATCCTAAGGGGGCGCATGTGCCATTGGCACAATGGCACATAGGGCCAGTCCGACTCTGCTTCGATCAACAAAGCTTCTTTTACGTTACGTCTTATGAGAATTATGTTTTGATTCATATTGTCATCCTTGAACCAAAGGTAAAACCTTACATTACATGCGTCGGTGGTCAAAATAACGGTACGATTTTAACCAAACAAGTCAGGCTCATCGGTAAACAGCCTCTATAATAAAGAGACTGTTTACATGGGAAACGTGGTGGTTTGCATTCCGTCTATATGAAGAAAGTGTTTACCAAGAGGTTTCTTGCCTGGGATCCCGGTTTCTAAACAGAAACTGAGATACAATAAATGTCGAATGTAAAAGGTAGAATGCTGCATAGGCAGTGTTTTCGATATGACAATAGCAAAGCAAAAACCTTTGTGAACTGCTAATATTTTAGTAAAGAAATGCTGATGTTTTGAGACTGGCTGATAGTGCTCCGCTACGTTTCAGGCCGCGCTGAGACTGGAACCGATTGCCGGATCTTTACCTATAGCCACTTCGAAAAACATAACCTCCTGGCGGATGTAATAAAGTTAAACAGAAGTCAATAAGTACATAAAACTAATATATCCTTACAGTCAAACCGGATATTCTTTCCCCGCGACCTTGCAATATTGACAGCAACATTGCTACTTGGCAAGTTGCTAAAAATTCGCATTTTAAATACCGAACTTCATATAACATGCAGCTTACTTAGAGTTATAAAAGTAGCGTGCTGCGTAGGCAGTGTAGAAACAACAATCGAAATATAGTAAGGTTAGATATACTGCCGAAACAGAGAACGTAGGAGTCTAACGTTTCGAGCGAAGGCCCTTCGTCAGAGAGAAACGTGAGTTAGTTGTTCTGATTTTCAATAGAACTTCATAGTATGTGAAGCTCGATATTTAAAATGCGAATTTTTAGCAACTTTCTAAGTGCAATGTTGCTATCAATATTGCAATGTTGCTATCAATATTGCAATGTTGCTATCAATATTGCAAGGTCGCGTTGGAAAAACATCCGGTTTGTAACCATTAATTTTTCTGGACGGCATCCAACGTCACACGATTTTACTCGTCATAGGAAAAATCCACTGATGGAAAACGATCAAAAATCCAAAACTAGCCCAAAACGGCTCTTTTATTTTTTCACTCTATCTAACATCAGACTACTGGGAGACCCCAACGTTTCAATGACTTAAAAACGCATGTCTGCCGATATCTTTCAGATTTTTAATAGGATTGTTTTCAAAAACTAATGCAACATTGACATGATAGAATACGGTACTGCAGTTAATGTAGTCAATTTAGAATCCAGTTGGGTTTTTTGCAGTTAATGTAGTCAATTTAGAATCCTATTTTTTTTCTTGAATGGTGGAAGTTATGTAAATAAATAAATGTTTTAATTTACCAAAAAGGTCATCTGCCGTGATCTTGTCCCAGTCCATATTACAGACTGCAAGCCTACTAGTTGACTCTTCAGTTAGTGGAGCACTGGCTTCTGATTCTAACCAGTTCTCAAGCACATTATTGTCATCCTAACAAGAAATAAAATCAATGTACCGTTAATTGATATGAACCTGATGCTTGTTTTTCCATTTCTCAAATTTCATGCAATTTTTTTCTCTAATGATTTATACAGTACTGCTCAGAAATAACGTAACAGTGCGGTTGAGGTTGAGGTTAAATTAAACAATGATAGAAATGGTAATAAACTAAAAGCACAATAAAATTATCTAGTAATACAGAAAACAGTCCGTATTTTGATTCATAGTAATTTAGAGACAGTTTAACTAAAATTGAACAGAGTTATATTATGATTAAGCTGAGGTTAAACATAGGTTTAACCTCGGTTTTTGTTAGGTTACTGTATTTCTGAGCAGTACTGTAATTATTCCATATCTATTGCATTACTCACTCATCCAATCAAGAAATCTCTCACTCCTGTACTACCTTGCTCTTTGCCCTCACCTATTCATCCATTTATCTACTATACCTTCCTCACTTACCTACTTAGTCACCCACCCTCTCCCCTCCCCACTCTCCTTCCCTCCTTTTTTCTCCCTTCCCTCTCTTACTCACTCCCTCCCTTTTTGCATTCCTCCTTACTCTCTCCTCTCTCTATCCCTCCAACCCTTACTTACTCATTCCCTTCCACCTTGCATTGTCTCCATCCCTCCCTTTCTAAATCCCTCACTTCCTCTCTACATCCCTCAATTCCACTCTCCATCTTCCTCTCCCTTCCTCCCTCCCTTACTTCCCCCTGCCCTCCTTCTCCCTTCCTCCTCCCTCCTTTACAGCTAGTACTTCCTCCCTTCCTTAGTTCCCCCCACCCTCCTTCTCCCTTCCTCCCTCCCTTACAGTACTTCCCCCACCTTCCTTCTCCCTTACTTCCCCCCACCCTCCTTCTCCCTTCCTCCCTCCCTTACTTCCCCCACCTTCCTTCTCCCTTACTTCCCCCCACTCTCCTTCTCCCTTCCTCCTCCCTCCTTTACAGCTAGTACTTCCTCCCTCCCTTAGTTCCCCCCACCTTCCCTCTCCCTTACTTCCCCCCACCCTCCTTCTCCCTTCCTCCCTCCCTTACTTCCCCCACCTTCCTTCTCCCTTACTTCCCCCCACCCTCCTTCTCCCTTCCTCCCTCCCTTACTTCCCCCACATTCCTTCTCCCTTACTTCCCCCCACCCTCCTTCTCCCTTCCTCCCTCCTTTACTTCCCCCACCTTCCTTCTCCCTTACTTCCCCCCACCCTCCTTCTCCCTTCCTCCCTCCCTTACTTCCCCCAACTTCCTTCTCCCTTACTTCCCCCCACTCTCCTTCTCCCTTCCTCCCTCCCTTACTTTCCCCCACCCTCCTTCTCCCTTCCTCCTCCCTCCTTTACAGTACTTCCTCCCTCCCTTATTTCCCCCCACCCTCCTTCTCCCTTACTTCCCCCACCCTCCTTCTCCCTTCCTCCTCCCTCCTTTACTTCCTCCCTCCCTTTCCTCCTCCCCCCCGGCTGTCCCTTTCTCTCTCTCTCCCTCACCCCTCTATCCTCCCTCCCTGGCCCCTCTATCCCTCCCTCCCCCTCTATCCCTTCCTCCCTCTCTCTCTCTATCCCTTCCTCCCTTACTTACTTACTCCCTCCATTCTCCCCTTTCTCAATTATCCCCCTCCCCCTCCCTCTATCTTTCCCTCCCTACCCCTCACTTGTTTTCTCCCACTATCCCTTCCACTCATACTTAGTACTCCCTCTCCCATCCCCTATCTGTCCCTCCCTTACTTACTCACCCCTCCCTGCCTCCCTCTCTCTCCCTCCCTTACTCACTCACTTTCTCACTCCCATAAATACTCACTTTCTTTCAACCCCCTCTCAACCCTTCCTTTACATATACTGTATTTTCTGAGTGATAACCTGCGGGTTATCTCTTAATTTTGCTGGTGCGGGTAATCTGTTGAATTCTTAAGACAACGGCATCATGAAGACAGGAGACCGGATTCTACTTTCATCTTGCGATGTTAGAGATTGTTATCAAAATGCTATTGTTAGCCGCTGTGGGTTATCTGATGGTGTGCCAGTAATACGCTGATTTATTTTTCCCAAAGTGCCATTTTTGTTGCTGTGTGGATTATCCACCATGCGGGTTATCACCCAGAAAATATGGTACCCATCACTCACTCCATTCCTGCATGACTTCCTCACTCTACCTCACCCTTACTTATTCACACCTTCCTCCCCTCCTTCCCTCCCTTACTCACTCCCTCACAACCTCCCCTTACTCACTCCACCCCTCGCTTTCTTTCTGACTTGCTATAGATACTGTACATTATAAACCCATATATATGACTCACAGTCAGCTCATGACTAGATGCTGGCAAAGATTTGTCATCTTTTTTTATCTCATCTGTATCTTTCTTGGCCTTCTTTCTTTTTTTCCTTTGGTCCTCTGCTGTTGAACAGTCATCTTCCAGTTCATTCTTCTTCTTCTTCTTCTTCAGCACTTTTTCCTCTGAAATCTCAACCTTACTTTCACAAGTACTGTCACAGGTACTTAAATTGACTAAAAAATTGAAAGTCAAATACATGTATTGAATATCCTGCTTAAAACTGGCTCAAAAAATCTTCATGCTGCTACATGTAATTAGTAATACTGTAGAATCCCGAAAGTAGTGGCCCCCCCCCAAAAGTAGCAGCCCCTGAAAGTAGCGACAAATTTGAGATGTCTACAAAATTTCTGAAAGTAGCGGCCCCCTGTAAGTAGTGCCCCCCAAGTCATCACTTGATTAACTTGAAAGTTTCAACTATCAACATGACAACGTACCAAAGTGTATAACAGTTAGAGTTGAAATGGCATAAGGAAAAACTAAAGCATTATTAAATGTGACAGTATGTTAACATATTTTACCACCAGAAAGTAGCAGCCCCCCGTAAGTAGTGGCCCCCCAAAAGTAGTGGCCCCCAACAGCAGATAAAACTGAAAGTAAGGGGGGCCGCTAGCCTGGGGGGCCGCTACTTACGGGATTCCACGGTAGTCCAACAAAGTTCTACAAAATGCAAGTATAATAATAAGCACTGAATACAGAAAAAATAAGATATCAATATATGTTGAACTGTTTGCATGTCTATAGATATTGTGTAGGTGTTTGAAACGTGTGTTTCAAAACATGTTTTAATTAAATATTTTCTGTTTGTTCAAATTTATATAAATTCTATATCAAAATGATCGCTTTCATGAATCTGCAGCCTGACGGTAGCAGGTGTTACTGGATGAGCACCTGCCATGCAGGCTAAAGAATCTGCTGAATTCAACACTATAAGTTTGTCTACTAAATATATTAGACCATTGTTTAATTTTTGAAAAAATGGCCTTGTTTTCTGCACATTTAAACAGCACTTCCTGCACCACTGCAGTTCATATATCCCCATGAGTCCACGACAATGACAACATGTCCTCCTACATAATGTATACCTTGAATGGTATGGTGTATTCATATATTTTGGTATTTTGTTTGGTAATTTATATCCTTCAAAACTCTTTCAAATCCCCCTCAAAATGCAGGAAATGCTATTTCAGAGACTCTAAAATTCAAAATTTTCTGGGGGAGCATGCCCGGACCCCAATGGAAGTCTGTTGCACCTTCGGCGCTCCCCTGCCACCACGTAGTAAGTATTGCCTGTCCCCCCCTGCACCCTTCTTAAATATTGTGAAAGAAACAACTGAGAACTTTATAGTCACCCCCATTGCAAAAATCCTGTATCCACCCCTGGGGTATGAGGTTGTGCACTTATGCATTGTCATATACTTTCCAGAGTATGCACGGGCTACACCAAGCTGTTAGAAATCAGTAGCCTGAGTAAACACCTGAGCAGGCATCTTGTTTAATATCTATTTTGTTTAAAGTTGTAATCCTGGGGGGGGGGGGGGGGGGAT
The DNA here is from genome assembly GCA_964035015.1 of Corallium rubrum. NCBI lineage: Eukaryota > Metazoa > Cnidaria > Anthozoa > Scleralcyonacea > Coralliidae > Corallium > Corallium rubrum. The sequence goes on from OZ036003.1 coordinate 5,498,787, forward strand.
AACTTTAGAAATAATTATGGAAAAACCCACCATCCTCTTCGTCTGACAGCTTGTAAAAGTTGCTTAAATCTTCATTTGCACTTTCCTTTACTTTTCGGCCACGTTTATCAACAAAATCTAAAGCAAAAAATGTGGTAGACTTTTAAGGGGAAAAGAACATATTATACAATAAGTATCATTTCTTGTAACTTACATTTTGTGTTAAAATTCTCATCACTGAACATCTGCTGGAATCTTGAATCAATTTTCACCTTTTTCCTCCTGTTTGGAATTTTCTAAGAGTCAAGGGTAAAAGACAGATATTTGTTTAGATATGAATCTTTCCCTCTCTTGTTTATTTTGCTATAATTTTGCACAATTCGGCCAGATAATACAAAGTATATAAAAATAATAATCTCAAAGCATCAACTGGGACACCATGAATTTTAGTACACTTCTATGACCACTGGTCAACAGCTTTTTTATTAGACTTATTTATAATAAGACTTAAAAAGTCTCAAAGTCGAAAACAAAAATTGGTACTTTGGATTTTCAAATTCTGCTTGATTCAATCATGTAAATCATCAGCCAACGTTACCTTAAAACGAGGATCCCTTGCAATGTGTGAAAACCTTTCATCAGTATCCATTTTCTCTCGTAAAAATGTTGTAAAACTGACAATAAAGTTCAAAATAACAAACACACGTGTATTTTCAAGCTCGTCGCCATCTTTAAATTTTTAATGAAATAAAAACGTGGTGTAATCTAATTTTAATGTAATCGTTCCCAGACCCCTTAAAAAATTAAGCGAAGTGTTAATAATTTTGCAAATAAATTTGGTACACAGATAATTTTATTGATTTACACTTAAAACTTTACCCCGTAGCAAATTTCTCGTTTCCTTAACTGGATTCCTCTTTTTAGCTGTTTCTTTGTGATCGTGTTCTAATAGTTATTCCTTGTACTGATCGTTTTTTTTATCGCTATCTAGCTATGCTCCACCCCCACCGACTTTTTAATCACCTATCTAATATCCCATGGGATATTTGTTGACAATCGAAATGTCACAGTGCACAACGGAGTATGTTTTCATCGATTGCATTTCGTGTGTGTGCTTTATCGGGCGTCGACTGCTATTCGGCACAAAGTGATGGGTGATGATGGTAGACCTTCATCAATGTTAACAACGAGCTCGTAAAAGCCTAGAAGAATTTTCTGCTCGATCGCTGCTGATATTCAGGTCAAGCGAAGGACTAGAACGAATATCTGGTAGACAGCCGATAGCTAAAGCTGTCAGCAGTGGAATCTTTTGTGTTGAACAACGGAAACCGTTTAGGTTGCTAGCGATGGGAATGTCAATGACTCCGCTTTGCAAGTCCCTCGAGATGTGAGCTTTCAGAAATAGACATTCGGATACCCGAAGGTGAGTTAACAGACACAAATCCTTTTATTTACTTTAATATATCAGGTGGATTTTCGAGCAGATGGGGGTTGTCTTTTGTGCGGTTTTTAATAGAAAGAGACAGAACGGCTTTAGTCTCATCGCCTTTCGTGGACTTTGTTTGTTTCACGTTCTAATTAAAACAAGTCGCATTTTGCTACTTCGAACGTTCGTAGAAATACTAAACGACATGCATGGTTTTCGCTTCTGTTGCTTTTTCGGTATTTAAATGACTGTGAAAAGCTTGTCTCCCACTGATTCGTTTGCTTGTCGTTATAATTAAAATATCGTGTACTCTTCTGATTAAATTAAACAACAGATATTCAAACAAATTGGCACAGTGAAATCAACATACTAAAGACCAGGTCAATTTCAATTCCATAATCCTTCGTACGGCTTTATATCGGTTCGTAGTCTAATTTTTGTAGTGTTGCAATTAAAATACCAAAGAACTGACATTGTATTTTGAAACAAGCGAATCGGTTTCATGATCTTATTAATTCACGAATGGTAGCTAAATCTGCCGCTTTGTTTTTCAACAAAAAAAGGAATTGCGCCGGGCTGTTCGGTATCAGTCATAATTCTATCAGTAATACGTTATATTTGATAAAAACACCTCATGAAGAATAGGCTGTCTGTGGTTAACGTATTTATATTTTTGTGTCTGTCAGGACAAACAGATTCATCAACTTGAAAGGTTTTCTGACAATTTCCTGAACCACAGGAATGTAAACTTTCTTTTTTTCCCGTTGAACAACGTTTAAGGATATAAAGAGAACCTTATTTATATTAAAACTGAATTAAAAGATGGCTGTCGAGAATTGTTTCATCCCCATAATGTAGTTTAGAACTGCCAAGACTTTGTTGTGGCATGTTGGATCGTGTGTTTTTCTTGGGCACACTGAGACCCGGAAATGATAAATTATGCGTTTGTTAGTTGTTGAAGATGTGTTGAACGCCGCGCTAGTTAATTTTAGTTTGCTTCTAACCCCCATCATCATTATTCGGTCTGTTGATGATGAGAACGTAAGGAATTTTCATTTGCGACTTTCTGACAAACTGTTGTTGAACTACATCGTAATTTGTCTGTGCTCCTTGAGTTGTAATTTGAGTACCTCGCTATTAAGATCGATATAATTTCTTTTTCAGTTCCTTCCGAGTGTCTTGCTAGTTTGGCAGTTGATCAAATTCAAAAACATGTTTTATTTCCCACTCCCTCGCACGAAATCAGAGGTTATTTGTTTTACACGTAACGTATTTCGTTAATCCATATTAAAGATACTGTTATAAGAAAGACGCAATGTCGTTAATACTCATATTTGTCTTATTGACTTTTCCTTGGTCTGACTGTTTCAAGAGCTTTGCACTTCGCTTTTCTTTATAGGACTATTTAAAGTAATGTCTTGTTCACTATATTGACACGCCGATGCTATGCTGTATCTTGAAAGGCAACAGAACAGAACACTTCAGTACAATTTGACACGTGTCGGAAAAGTGTTTTCGTAGGGATAAGAAAGCATACTTTAGAAGGTTATGAAAACTGACAAACTGAAATATATCGCAGACTTTATGTTCGACTGATGGTATCTTCAGTATTGCAACGTGTCATATTACATAACATCACATCCTTGCTAAGAATTTTACAACAGCATGGGTGGCAACCTGAGTGTTGATATTACAAAACATCAAATCTCTGAGGGGGCCCTGGAAGTAATATTCCATTTTATTTTCATACTATTTCATTCTACAACATTCTCAATTTTTTGTGTTTCTAAACACTAGTTAGAATAGTCGTTTTTTTCGTTCTCATTCTGGGGGTGTTTTCTTTCAACTTTTTATCCAGTTTGACTGGTTTTCCATTTTAGCTAGTATGTAATTACAACCATGTGATACAAACAACACATATAGATCACTCAATTCTCTAGTGTTTTCTGGAATTTTAGTATTACATGTAAACTTGTTCACCATTTGATTTGGAGTATGTTTTATTGATAATCAAGGTTAAATTTAAATGTTTATTCAAGGGAGGAGGGGTTTGTTTTAGCTGTTGACTTCTGGTTCTAATTTTTTAAGCTGATTTCTATAGCTACTAAGTAGTTTGTTAAATCACATTGACAGAAAACCAACTAAGTACAAGTTTGAGATAAGAGTGTTTTTGTCTAGCCTTTTCTCTGATTTCTGGTTGTACATTAAGGTTTACTTTTATGATTCCTGCCATCCTGTTGTGTTTTCCAGAGATGATGTACCTGTTATGTATCGAATATTACAAACAACCTACACTATACACTTTATCAATAAGCTTTTGGTATTATTAAAATATACTGTAAGTACAGCTGTCCTTCACCAATTAATTGCCAGACAGTCATCCTGACTGAATTACAGATAAATTTAAAACAAATTGGTCACACCAGTACAATATATACTGTTACTAGAATTTACTAAGGAAGTGATGTTGCTAATAATGTTGCCAGGCTTTCCTAAATGAGACAGTGAGAGAATTATACATAAATTGGACTATGGATGTAGAAATAATATGCTATTGACCATACTTGGAGATGATAGACAAAATGAGAAACGTTGCTCAATAAACATGGACATGCTGTACTGCAAAACAAATTATCTTTTATGGTAGTGAATGCTAACTGAGAAAGTGTTTAGTTCATAGTTGCAGAATTGTACAATTATAGTAATTAAGTGACACCCCTTTCCCTCTCAATGCTCTCATGAGAAAAGGGGCAACTGCCCCCCCCCCCCCCCCTATGATTTTGATAATGTCACACATCACATTTGTTCCCAGAGCACAGAATAAAGAGCTATGGTCATTTAATATCATAACTCTGACAATGAGTTTTCACGTTGCGTTCGCGCTTCATCCCTAACTATTATTTTACAGTCATTTCACTTTTCATGAAAATGTTCGGAGATTCGTTCCGAAGTTCACAAGTTCATTGGGAAGTTCAAAGCTCATTTTACCATGAACTTCGTAACAAACTTCTGAACATTTTGGTGAAAAGTGACAAGTGAGTTCAATGCAAATACTGTAGTTTAGACAAAATCTTTTGTAAAAATGAGAGAACGTGTCTTAAAAAGTATGTTTTAAAATGTTCAAATATGATGTCAGATCACGGGAAATGCCATTTCAGAGACTCAAATTTCAAAAATTTTCCAGGGGAAAATGCCCCCAGACCCCCCTAGAAACTGGACATTCTTACTGCCCCCCTGACTAAAAAATCCTGCCTATGGCCCTGGAGCCGGGCCAGCCCACCTGGCTGAGATCTTGTGTTGTGAGCCTGAGATCTCCTTTACCCAGGCTGTTATTTTCCCATGTAAACACGATTTACCTGTTTGGCTTAACTCATTCCTGTCCGGGGGCTTCCCCAGAGGTGAATAAAATCGTCTGGCGTTAGCCAGAATAAAATACTAAAGACCAATTCGGACAAGAAAGAGTTAATTGGCTACCCACATACGAAGCGGATAACTTTTCAACTGCCCAGGCTGGTACTAAAAGCTTCGTACATGAGAAAAATTTGTTTTTATCAGCTTTTTCAACATATTAACAATTTACAAGTTCTGCTTCATGTAAGACATGAGACTTCGTTTCGTGTCTTACCAGAACTGATAAGTTATGCAATTAGCACAACAAGCAAGCAAGCCCAGCTAGCCCTTCTCATGTAAACACAATAAAAATCATCTCGGCAAAGCGGGCTACATTTTAGCTTGGGTACCTGGCTGGCTCACCTCCATATACAGTAAAAAAAATATTTTTTTTGAATTTTGGGTCTCTGAAACAGCATTTCCTGCATTTTGAGGACACTTTTGAGCAAAATATAAAGGTCTGAAATCCCATTTTTTAACAGAGATTCTCGTCATTTTAACACCACATAACAGTTAATAGACATATTACAACATACCAGCGGTTATATTAGTGGGCCCCCACTTACTCAGGATTGAAATGTTCCGGGGTCGAGGTCAATACTCAGGCAGCCATCTCTATAGCTGAGGAACTTGTACTCAGATTTACAAACTCAAAACAGCATTTAAGCATTTTTATTACTTCAGATAAGCAGGGGCCCACACAAGGACAGGAGTAAGGGGCCCACTGGGAAATTTCTTGGTGTCCCTGTGGGCGAGCAGGGGTTTCATTAGAAGCCGGCAACCGGCGAACTCCAGCGGTTACTTTCCAAATCATCGTCGGCTACTTTCATAATCATTGTTTTAAATTTTAATAGTAAATACCGTATACGTGTTCACTTTGAGCCGTTCCATTTTCTTTTGAAAGCGTAAATGAACGTGAAGAAAGCTGATTTCTGTGGAAATTTGTAATTTCTTGCTTGCTCATTTTCTGTATTAAATCTGTATTAGGAGCCTCAACGATGACGTCATTTAAACAAGAATTATATTTGCAAAACAACAAGAATGAATAATTTTTACTCCCTAGAGTAATGCCAACACCGTCCCCGTTCTTTATACAACGCCACTTAGAGCATTTTCACGTCTTCAGGACGACGTCAACGGCTAAAAGATGAGAACTGTTGCTTAAGATTGACTTCAAATCTTCAATACAGACACTACAATAATTTTAGCAAAGTGCTGGAAATGGTGTTTCCGAGGTTCTAGACTTCAAAAATTTCCCGGGTGCGCCTCCATGTTCAGCCGCCTACTTTCTAAAATGAGCCTGCTACTTTCAAAATTAATGAAACCCCTGGGTGAGTCCGCACCTTTTTATTGTCTGCTGAAAGTTGAGCTGGGAAATCTTACACCAATGTTGACCAGCAGGCAAAAAAGCTACCCCATTTCTACCCCTGCAAGTTCTAGTCTGTATCAAGTTGCCAGATGTTTCTGAAAAACCCAGCAGAATGTAATGTTGTAATCTGTAGCTTACAGCGCATAGAAACATGTTTATTTAATTAATTTTTTTTTTAAAAATGGAATCTATTTTTAAGTGATGTCAATTGGTGGTACTAGCAAGACACCTGCTAGCAAACGTCCGATGTCTGCTGAAAATGAACCAATTATCCCGCTCCAAGTCAAGTACGTTGAAGCACAAAGTGCAACCATACTGAAGAATCGAAGAGTAAATAGTCCAGCTCCGATTTTGAACATCAATGGACCTCAAGATCAACAAAGTCAGGCGCCATTGTTAAACAATGTGCATCAGTCTCCAACCTGCGGTGCGGAGTCTACCGATGTGTCTCTTCACTCACCTGTATTATCCCCGGCTAGTGGAAGTCCTAATAACCCTATGATCCCAAATAAATTTCAGTTTGACCCGAATTTATCATATGCTGAAAAAGTTGCCCATGAAATGATTATTACGGAGAAAGTATATCTGAATAACCTGAAGCAGATCATAGATGTAAGTGTCGAATAATTTGTATGTTGTTGCGTTAATAGGTCGCACTGCGTTGCATTGCGTTCCCTTCATTTCTTTTTATACGCTGGATTACATTGCGCTGCGTTGCGGTAAATTGCGCCGCATTGCATTGCATTGCGCTCAGTTACGTTACGTTGCAGTACATTGCGTTACGCTGCATTGCATTGCATTGCGCTCAGTTACGTTACGTTGCAGTACATTGCGTTGCGCTGCATTGCATTGCACTGCGCTCAGTTACGTTACGTTGCAGTACATTGCGTTGCGCTGCATTGCATTGCGCTCAGTTACGTTACGTTGCAGTACATTGCGTTGCGCTGCATTGCATTGCATTGTGCTCAGTTACGTTGCAGTGCATTGCGTTGCGCTGCGTTGCATTGCGCTCAGTTACGTTACGTTGCAGTACGTTGCGTTGCGCTGCATTGCATTGCGCTCAGTTACGTTACGTTGCAGTACATTGCGTTGCGCTGTATTGCACTGCGTTCAGTTACGTTACATTCCAATGCATTGCATTGCGTTGCGCTCAGTTGCGTTACGTTGCAGTACATTGCGTACGTTACAGTGCGTTGCGTTGCGCTGCATTGCGCTCAGTTACGTTACGTTGCAGTACATTGCGTTGCGTTGCGTTGCGCTGCATTGCACTGCGCTCAGTTACGTTACGTTGCAGTACATTGCGTTGCGTTGCGCTGCATTGCATTGCGTTCAGTTACGTTACTTTCCAGTGCATTGCATTGCATTGCGTTGCGCTGCATTACGCTGCACTATATTGCGTTGCGTTGGGCTGTTGCATTGCGTCTCGTTGGATTGCTCTGCATTACGTTGGGCTGTGTTGCGTTGCATTGCTCTGCGTTGCGCTGCATTACGTTGCTCTGCATTGCGTTGCGCTCAGTTACGTTACGTTGCAGTGCATTGCGTCGCGCTGCATTGCGCTCAGTTACGTTACGTTGCAGTACATTGCGTTGCGCTGCATTGCATTGCATTGCGTTCAGTTACGTTACATTCCAGTACATTGCGTTGCGCTGCATTATACGCTGCACTATATTGCGTTGCGTTGCGTTGCGTTGCGTTGCGTTGCGTTGGGCTGTTCCATTGCATCTCGTTGGGTTGCTCTGCATTACGTTGGACTGTGTTGCGCTGTGTCATTGGGTTGCGCTGCATTGCTCTACACTGCGTTGGACTGTGTTGCGTTGCATTGCTCTGCGTTGCACTGCATTACGTTGCTCTGCATTGCGTTGCGCTACATTGCGTTGCACTGCATTGTGCAGCGTTGAGCTGTGTTACGCCATGTTGCGTTGGGCTGTGTTGCGTTACATTGCTCTGCGTTGCCCTGCATTACGTTGCTCTGCATTGTGTTGCGCTACGTTGCGTTGTACTGTATTGCGCAGCGTTGAGCTGTGTTACGCCATGTTGTATTCCATCGGATTGTGTTGTGTACCTAGTCTTGTGTAATTTTACATGTGCAATAAAATGTTTGATTAACAAACATGGCTTGAACTCTATATAAACAAAATGCTTGTTATAGATGACCAATTTCTTCCTTTCTGTCCGCAATAACTTTAAGTTTCCCTAGTTAGCATAATTATAGTTCCCCTTTACTATAAAATATAACACACCGAGGGGCAAAGCACTCCAAAAAAAGTGTACGAGACTTCCGGACTTCTAAAAGTCCTTGGATATTCTCATCGGGCTTTCGGCGGACTTTTGTGAATTTTTTGCGAACTTTTCCGGACTTTTTGTGAAACTTATTAACGATATTTTCTCTTTATTTTTCATGTTCTGGCCGAGCTTTAAGTGAAACTGGGAAATAATAAAGGCGTAGAAGCCAAATGGGAGAATAGTAGGGAACAGGCTTCGAAATAAATTTGAAACGTATACCGGTCGCCATGACTGGCGGCTCAATAAATTTGCCGGTCACAGCGGAATTTTTACCGGTCATTTTTAGTTATACTTATTTGCGCTCGTCGTTCGCGTGGCTCGTGAGTTTAGAAACAATAATATACAACGGGCCAACGGCGTAACCGTTTTCGAGTTTTTGGGTAACGACGGTGAGACAAACAAACACGCACACACAGACAGATAAAGGTATTATAATATAGATTATGAATTACATTTGTATATAGGCACAACGCCACAACGCCAGCATATCGTATTACAATTGGACACATTCGCTCTCACTTGGATTCAAAAATTCACCGGTCATGCATGTCCACCAAGCGATGGTATTGCCGGTCAAACTGTAAAATTTTACCGGTCAGTGACCGGTGACCGGCACTTATTTCGAAGCCTGGTAGGGAAGTATATTCATAAAAACAGTCAAATATGAAAATACAAAAAGTTCAAAAAAAAAATTACATAAAGTACTGCAGGAATACGTAAGAGAACGTGCAGATTTCTTCGGATTTTCTGGGGATTTTGATCAATTGAGTCGGATTTTATGGATTTTCAAAGGATTTCCAAGGATTTTTATTGTTTTTCAAGGATATTCATGGATTTTCAAGAATTATTGGGGATTTTTGGATTTTTAAGGATTTTCAAAATTCCGCTGGACTTTTCGCGGACTTTTCGCCAAAGTGTACGGGATTTTTGGAGTGCTTTGCCTCGTAACACACTGTCTGTATTCTCACCCCAGATAATGTATCAGTCAATTCCAGCTGTGCCCATCCCCCCCCCCCCCCCGGGCCACCTCCGAGCATTCACCACTTTTGCTAATCCCGGGGGTAGGGCTATCGCCAAGAGCACATAACCCGGGGGTCGGGATTTGGAACATTCGCACTTGCTATGCACTGTGGGAAAGTATGTCTAATTTGCGCCACAGGCTGCCCAAGCTCAAGTTGTGGCGGGCGCCATGCGGGCATTTTAACGGAAATATATTTGAAATATATGGTTTCAAACTTCCAAGTAAATCGGACGTTAAATGAGCTAAAATACGACAAATTTTCCAATAAAATAGCGTTGCCTTGAGTTTATGATTTGTTGTCTTCTATTTGTGTGCTTCTTGAGTTGATTTGAAGCGATTTATCTCTGTTTTCGTTTGGGGTTTAGACCTGAATTTGTTGCCCAGGGGTGGAGCCTTGGCACACTATGTCTTTCCCTGGTGGGGACATGATCAATTTTTTCTCCAAAATGTCTAATGCCCGGGGGGGGGGGGGGGGGATGGGCACAATTGGAATTGACTGATACATAACTGTAACCAATTTTTGCTTTAATTACATAACATTTCTTATTTTTAAGGGATTCTTGGATCCAGTCTCTAACCATCCTAATCTTGACGTCAGTCAAGATAACATTGAAGAGCTATTTATTAATGTTGAAGAAATCTACAGTTTTAATCGGTTAGTGCAACACGATATGTAATTATTGCTCATTGTTACTCACGCCACGCCTCCCCAAACAATATCTGAAGACCAAGAATCATGAATACACTATAAAGTGATGCCTTTCCAGATCCTAGATTGCATATCCTAATAAAATCGTGACTCTTCAACTTTAGTACGCCCAGTGGAATGTAGAGAAGAGTCTAGAACCCAACTTCGTACCCAGGGCCTCCTCTGCTTTCAAAATGGCGAGATGAGAAGACCCTGGCAAAGGCTGGTCACGTGATTCCAAAATACTCCAAGATTCTTGGAGTATTTGATCACGTGGATAATTTGAGCTTGACCCGTCCTGGGGGGAGCGGTTGATTCGGTTCTTATAAATGTAGAAGGTTAGAAGGTTGTTGCAAGTCCTGTAACGTTAAATTCGAGCAGTAAATAAATTAGATATATTTCAAAATTTACGACATTTGCTGGATAATTCCTTGTCCACACGTTTGGGATTTGTGGAAATTTAATTGTTGTATCTGTCGATTTTACTCAAACGGCATATTCGAATCTGCTGTCCAGTCGTTGACTTTGAGGTTGTACTTTAATACAAATATTCGATCAACAACAATACTACGATTGACGAACATTATAGATTAGCACTGTCAGAAGACTTTGGCTTTGTGTATTTCTAAACTTTTTAAATTAGATTTGGAAAGTCCAGAAACCGAAATATTAAATACTTCTTGTTTGCATATTATAAAGCAAATATGTTGTAGTGTAGACGCTTCTTACTAAAGATGGTCATTAACTGATTTTATAAATTTGTTAAGAGAATGTCTTGTTATTTGTACGGTTTTTGTTATTCTTGGTTGCTTAAATAGTTCACTGAATAACAAACTATACATTATACAAGGGTTGATAAGGTTGCTATTATAAAATAACATTTTGAAAACAAGCGGGGCGATTGGTTGAAAGCCGTGTTTCTATAACTTTATGGAAACACGGCAAGGTACACACCATTCAATACGCCATCATTACGGTGTAGGATACGCCATTATACGCCATCCAGTACGCCATCATACGCCATTATGAAGAGTAAGGAGAATTTACGCTTTGATGCAGTGATTATTTTTACGTTCTATACCTATTTTCGACAGGTTATTTTATAAAGGAAATAGCAAACACTACAAGTTCTCGTTCTCCCAAACTTCCACTCGTGTTTCTATAACTCTATGGAAACACGGAAAATGGTTTCTATTTCTTAAACAATATAGAGTTGATGTCTGCAGGCATAAATATGTTTTTGGCCCGACTCAGGTTCATTTAAAATTAGCTCTGAGAAGGGTCAAAAACATATTTATGACCAAGAACATCAACTGTATTACTATTATAATAATTTTAGTGGGCATTTAGAAGAAAATCAAAGACAGTATACAGTAAACAATATCTTGAACAGTCCTGCCTTAGCGCCAACGTGTATTTTATTGCAATAAATATTTACATAAGTCATAACTTACATGTAAAACGTGGCAGAAAAACGCAACATTTGTCATCTGAATTCCGCTCCATTTTAGCCCACAAAATACACCACAGTGCCCGATAAAATTACTATAATTGGAGTTATATAAATGAACAAAGGGCCCTCTGCGCACGCTCTGATTGGCCAGGTCCCTTGCATTTATCAGAGTATGCAAATCATGAACGACGTAAAATGGCGTCACCTTATAGCAGGAAAAGTCAGCCAGTTTTCAAAACTGTCCAACTTTTAGCTTGTTTTTTCCTTCCTATTTTATAAAACAAATAAAAGATATCGCTCCTGTGCGTATGTAGCTACTCTTATAAAGGTATAGGCGTGATTTATTGACGTGATTTATTGACGTGATTATTGACGTGATTTGAAAACGAAAGAAGTGTAAAGGCACTCAGTTATCGCCTCGTGCCTCTACCCAACTTCTTTCGTGTTCAAATGACGTCAAACGTGCCTTTATAAGACCCCGTTTACACGGTACCGGACGAATTCGGAACCTGTCTCGAATTAATACGGTTCCGCCTTTTTACACGGCGGAATAGTGAACCTGCACAATCCAACGAGAATGGCCGAATATGCAGTTATGCTAATTATATATGGCAAGCAAAATCTTAGATGTTCATTGACTGACTGTTACTCAGTTTAATAACAGTGTTAAGATTTTTGAATTTAGATAATGTTACTGGCAATAGAATTTTATTTGATGCATGTACGTCAACGAACCAAATTTTCGAACTACGAACACAATAAGCTCGACTATGTGAGGTTTATAACTGACTTTGAATATGAAAATTAATGAATGTAACATATTCATTGTTTTCCGGGTTGTTTTAAAAAAGGGGTTCCAAATCCGCCAATGGGGGGGTGGGGTGGGGTGGGGGGTGGGGTCCAAATCTACTGGGGGTCCAAATCCGCTGTGACACCGGAATGTAATCAATAGTCGTCAACATTCAGTATATAGCCGTGTACTTCACGCTGGAACCCGATTGAGAAACCATACATATCATGCTATTCATAAGACCATTTTAATCATGCCGGCACATAAATCACCTGAGGTATCGTGTTATGAAAATGTTCTCTTACTCGCCACATCCACCGCTTCACAATTTATGTCAACTCCAAATTGTCATTAACCCATTGCCGGGTAGCTCTCCCCTTGACCACCTTGACAAGTATATAAAATCGTCTGGCGTTAGCCAGAGTAAAATACTAAAGTCTGAATCAGTCCCAGAAGACTGATTCAGCCAGCCGGTTGGAACGACAAGTTATTATCACCCGCCTCAGTACTGACGAATATCGTAATAATTTGTCGTCTCAACCAATAGGAAAGCGAGTCCGTACGACTCTGGACAACTGAGTCGTTCAGTTAATAAGGTTATTCGTTCCTTCTCGTTGGATTGTGCAGGTTCACTAATAGGACGAATTCGAGACCGGTCTCGAATTCGTCCGGTACCATATGCACAGAATTTTATGTTTTATTTGTTAAACAAACATGACTTCGCCTAAATGTGTTTGCGCAATCCGGAGCACATCTAAAATTCGGGCCAAAAGTCCTTGAGACAAATTGTCAAAACCAGCAGTCAAAGTGTCGCAATAATTTGGCCAGGATTGCAAGATGTAAAGATGCCGGTTCAATGGACCAGAAACATAAGAAACGTGATGTTTTATCTTGATTATTAAAATGCTTTACCCCCTCGAAGTATATTTAAAACATGAGCAGCAGTGTTTTATCAGATATACAGACACGAGGTGATATAGTCGAGTGTTTTAGATCTGATAAAGCACGTACTGCAAATGTTTTGAATAGCTTTAAAAACGACTCATTTGGTAAGTTCTAAGGAATTTGGGGGAAGGTAAATTCGAGTGTAGAATATATACATTTTAAGATCACACTGGGACCAGTTGCGAAAAATGCAACTACACAGGCCTTCCGGTAGGAATTGAACCCACGACCTTGCGATTCTATTGCAATGCTCTGACCACTGAGCCTTGGAGGGCGTTGCCGAGAGCTAGCTTGATCGCGAGTTCTGTATATAATAAGGTGGTAATGCCAGGAGATATTATAAGTAATATTGGGCATTTCACTCGATTACATAGCATGTTCTAAGTAATTTGGGTGAAGGAAAATTCGAGTGTAGAATATATACATTTTAAGACCACACTGGGACCAGTTGCGAAAAATGCAACTACACAGGCCTTCCAGCAGGAATTGACGTAATAATTTCATTGGCGTAATAATTTTGAAAGATTCCATTTACACGGGTAGACCGGTCAGACCGGTTAGGCTTGGGGTCGTCAGACTGGAAAATTTGGCCTGACCTTATAAATTGGAAAGCGCCGTAAGACAAGAAAATCAAGTTTACGTAAATCAGGAGCATTCAGTTTTATCAGATATAAAACCACGTACAGATCTTATTCAAAAATGGCCGCCGAGTTAAAATTCTTTTATATACATATAAATTAGCCTTTATGAACTCGTTTTCATGTGTGAAATTCAAAAGAATTTTTACTTTAAAGTGCCTATGAAGCGAAAATTATTATTGTCTTAAATGAAAGAACTCTTAAAACTACAACGTAACATCTTTTGCAGATCTTCGTTTCCGTGCTTCGTTGTTGAGATATTTCAGTTTCTTTGATATGCAAATTAAACACTTTGACATCACACGTGTATAATGAGTTATCGGAGAAAGTTCTATATCTTTGCTATTATCAAACGAAATCACTTCGAAGCCGATCCTGTGCGTCTATTTCGCACACGGCATTAGACATACAGATTTTTAATTGATTTCGTTTGATAATAACAAAGATACCGAACCTTCTCTGATAACTCATTATACACGTGTGACGTCAAAGTGTTTAATTTGCAGGCACGGAAACGAAGATCTGCAAAAGATGTTACTTTGTCGTTTTGAGAGTTCTTTCATTTAAGACAATAATAATTTTCACTTCGTAGGCACTTTAAAACAAGGTCATAAGGGCTAAATATATGCACATAAAAGAATTCTAATTCGGCGTCCATTTTTGAATAAGGTCTATGGTACTGATTTGCTTTGTGTTTTCCTCATGAATTATTAACTTTTTCCTGTCCGAATCGGTCTTTAGTATTTTATTCTGGCTAACGCCAGACGACAGGAATGAATTAATGAGTTTTTGAAGCAAGTTTAAAGTATCTAGTAGATAAAAAATCCAGTGGGAAAGTTTATAAAGATTGGCATTTACAACTGCTCTTTATCTCCATTTGTCTTTGAGATAGTTGGATTTGTTCGATACGGCGAAAAATTAATCCTTTGACGTATTTATCTTCGATAAATATCAAACGAAGACACACACGTACAAGATTAGTTTCAAGTGATTTCGTTTGCTAATTGCAAATGACACACCCAAAATTCATTGTTCCAAGAGACGCGTTAAATCCTTTATCCAAGTGGGCAGGGCTTTGAAGAGAGGGAAATTGTGGGTAAAATCATTAGTTATCCCACAAATGAGATTAACACTGCTAATTTAAGCAGCAAATGCTTTCATTCACAATGAACATTCACTGAAACAAAGCATTTTATCGTTTATCAGAAATGTGTTTTAACCTTGCTTTCAATCAACTATTGTCTTCTTATGTAATTTTGGGTTTGTCATGGGGATAAGATGGGTTACGGCCTCTCGTGGCTGTTAAGCTTCACTCACGATGTTAAGGCCTAAATTTGCATATCAAACAGATCTCAACGAAGTGAGAAGATATATAGAAGGGGTCATCACCTTACCTATACTATAAGAAGGCTTCTAATTGCATGGTTTACATAACACATATATACCACCCACACGCACGCACCAAACCCCTAACCTTCCCCTAAAGGAACGAATTGATAATTACAATGTCATTGGTTACAAGAGATGACTCAAAAGGACGCGTCCAGTCCTTTCACAGCTTTTCCAAAATATGTCGTCAAATTTGTTTTTGTTTTTTTTTCAAATATGTCGTCAAGTTTCAATGAGTCTCAAGATTTTAGCAATCTTTTCGATACCCTAACCACAACATAAACCCAGCTTTTTCGAAAAACAAATTGGACGACGCGAGACCCTAGAATCTGGTAGTTGTAGACTTGTAGTCATCTCACGTCATTTCACGTCATCGTGCAAATAGCCTATTCAGTTCAAAAATCAAGAGAGCCTTGCAATGCCTAAGGCCTGGTTCAAAGTCGCATTTATGATGTTATAAGTTCGACGTTTCATGGTTAACTGACTATTATATTTGAAGTCAGTTTAAAGACTTTCAAAACGCCGCAGTATTGCTAAAATGATTGTGGTGTCCGCATTGAAGTCAATCTCAAACAACAGCTCTCATCTTTTGGTCGTTGACGTCGTCCTGAAGACGTGAAAATGTTCTAACTGGCGTTGTATAAAGAACAAGGACACTGTTGAGATTACTCTGGAGACTTGAACTGATTATTCATTCTCTTTGTTTGGCAAAAAGAATTCTTTTGTTTAGAGGACGTCGTCGTGAAATGTCGTCGTATGAAAGAACTCCCAAAACGACAAAGTAACATCTTTTGCAGATCTTCGTTTCCGTGCCTTGTTGAGATATTTCAATTTTTTTGATATGCAAATTAAGCACTTTGACGTCACACATGTATAATGAGTTATCAGAGAAGGTTCGGTATCTTTGCTATTATCAAACGAAATCAATTAAAAATCTATATGTCTAATGCTGTATGAGAAATAGACGCACAGGATCGGCTTCGAAGTGATTTCGTTTGATAATAGCAAAGATATAGAACGTTCTCCGATAATTCATTATACACGTGTGATGTCAAAGTGTTTAATTTGCATATCAAAGAAACTGAAATATCTCAACAACGAAGCACGGAAACGAAGATCTGCAAAAGACGTTACGTTGTAGTTTTAAGAGTTCTTTCCTTTAAGACAATAATAATTTTCGCTTCATAGGCACTTTAAAGTCCCTAACGACCATGGTGCGACGTTGGTTTCAAACGTCGGGTTCTCTGCGTGGGGTTTATCATGTGTCGAATCTAATGTATGCCTCGTTCAAGCAAACTGGGACGAGCTTTGTGTTCAGTACTTTTAAAATGTAAACTGAACGAGTTCTTTTCTCGCGAGGCCGATAACATTCGACACTGCATGCATGATAGATTCGACGTTTAAAGCTGGTTTTCCACTAGGCGACATTTCTCGACCGACTCGACATTTTTCTTGTCTTGGCTAATTAGTTCCACTCGAGAGCTTGCGAAACGAAAGAAAATGTCGCTTCGCGCGACATTTTTCGCCCAGTGGAAAACCGCCTTAAAGGACTGGGGGCTAGGGGGCTAATCACCCTTACTTGCAGCCAGCGGCTGAATTGCGAAGGACGCAGGTCAACGTGGCCGTGTCGAGGCATATCAAAGGCGCTCCAGGCAGCCGCCATACGACACAGTTCAGACCACGGATCACAGCTAAGATGTTAGGTGTTGATTTTGTGGAGGGAGGAAAACCGGAGAACCCGGCTAAAAACCCTCAAAGCACAGGAGAGATCAACTACAACTCTACTCACATGAGTTCCATGCACAACAACGGGGTTATTCCGAAGCGGTCACCCATCCAAAGTGCAGTCAGTTAAGAAAATGTCTTTTAATGGCCATGCATATTTTGTAGTATACCAATTAGGTGCATCAATCAGGTCACAGCTTTCATTATTTAAGCCTGGTTCTCACTTGTCGTAAGAATCGCAGCAATGTTATGCTGGCCGATGTCATTGAGTGCTGCCAGTCTAGACTGCGTGATTTGCAATATACAGCAGTCAAGACACAATACAATATTATTCTATTATTCTATTGTTCTATTGTGTCTTGACTGCTGTATATATGCAAATCACACAGTCTAGACTGATAGCACTCTATGCCATTGGCCACGATAACATTGCTGCGATTCTTACGACAAGTGTGAACTAGGCTTAACCTAAGCACTCGACATACATGTAGTATTAATTGAAATTATCAATTAGTATAGTATCTACAGTGTGTATCAAAAAAACCTGAACCCTTACCCTCTGTTCAGACTACGGTGCTCGGGAACGGGCCACTTGTTCACATTCACGGTGCCTGGATCTGATAAGCGTTCACACAGAAAGCTTTTCATGGCTTTTGCAGCTATTTTGTGGCTTTAAGCCTCCGAATTACGAAGAATATTGAGTAAGAAGCGTGGGTACCACTTTGGGCACTGAAGACGTGTTCACATTAGTGCCCGTACCCGGGCACGGCACCCGAGTACTATACCTTAACGCACGGTGCCCAGTTTTGATTAGTTTGAGTTGGGCACCGCGAAAACGTCGTGTTCACACTAGTGCCCGTGCCCAGGCACCGTGATCGGGCACCGAGTCTGAACAGGGGGTAAGAAAACAACCTATTGTAGTAGTTTGAAAGGCCTAAGCACTCCGCTGAACCCACATTTGCGTAAAACACACGGTCTTATACACCTGGGAAATTAAGATAACTTGAAGTGTATGCATGGTGAAAGTATTTAAAAGCTTTTTCTCTTCCTGTTTAACTTATGTGCTGATTAATTTATAACGCAGCGCTTTTAGGGCTTTCAAACTACTACAATAGGTTGTTTTCTAAGGGTTCAGTTTTTTTTATACACACTGTATAAGTCTCGGTCAAGTTTTCCCTTTTAAGATTACTATTTTAACTTCAGTGTTTTACTGGAAGATATGGAAGAATGTGATTACGATCCAGTCAAGCTAGCTGAATGTTTTGTCCTAAAGGTACATTACTTTGTAGTATTGCTTATCCTGTAATTTACCGTCCCTAACCTGAAAATGCAATTTCTTATAGTGCAGTGAGTGCAGTGAATGTTAAAGTAATTTTCGCTATTTTCTTTTTCTATCAGCAAATAGGGTTTGGTGTATATACGAGATACTGTACTCATTACCCCAGGTAAGTATACGTTAGAAAGTAGTACTGCTTCCCCAGTGCAGATAAAACATGTGCCTCAACTGTCCTTTTGAATCTTTTACTCTCCCCCCCTAAAAAAAGGAAGACAAAAACAAAATGCCCTTTTGAAGCTGTGCCTCTCCGACATCATCTTGCTGCCTACGCCAGACTGCTTTTTAATACTGTTGAGGAAGTGCAAGGAATTGTTTACTAGGTTTAGGCTGCATGTAAACCACAAGATTTACGCTACGTTAGTTAAGTTCCGATGACGCGAGGGAAAAGGATATAATCTCATAAGATTATAATGTTTGTTAAGATAGTTTAGTTACCACAATATTGTCACAACATCGTTAAAGTCCGTTTCAGCAACCGCAACTTTTGTTATTGCCAGGCAATTGCTGGTACAGTTAGATAAATAGAGAAAAACAATTGTAGTAAATAGGAAATGAACTCAGTTGTGGTTGATCATGACGTTCATAGAGAAAGGCATGTATTTGTATAGGGTACATAAGCGAGAGCAAAAACGTTGTACAGATAGATCGAATTATTAGACTGCAAATGAATGTGATTAAATAGAAGAAAACGAAAGAAAGATACAGTCCCTGAATTGTGTGGATCAGCGCGCGAGAGAAGATTCCTCTTTTCGCAGTGAGGAAATTCTCGACAAATACTGAAATTTCTTTCTCAACCTTTTCCAATATATGCAAGTCTCCCCCTAAAGCATTCAACTTACTTGGCGCCCCTCCCCTCTCCCCCCTAAAAAGCAAACAAACCCAACAAAAAACCTCGCATAACCCTCTACCATAAACAATGTACATTTTTGGCGAACAGAGAGTGTTTGTCAGTGTATTGCCATTACTGGTTTTTCACCAATCTCAGTTCTCATATTATAAACGAAATAAATTGTGAATAAAAATTGTAAAATCTGTATAACTAAATTCGTACGTGGAACTGAATTTTCTTTAGGTCAATGGAAGTTCTCTTGGAATGGAATCAAAGAGAAGACACAGCGAACTTTATCAAAGTATGTCTCGACGCTTAAAAACACAGCTTGAAACAAAGTAACGAATTTATATACATATAGCGTAGTACACCCCGACAACGTTACATTAGTATTATCATGAACATTTGTCCTTTTTTTAGACGCAACAAGAAACCCTTGGACATACCTTACCACTGTGTTCGTTCTTATTGAAACCAGTTCAACGAATTTTGAAGTATCATTTATTACTTGGGGTTGGTATTCAGTTGGTGTCTTGTTGGTTAATTAGCTGGCTGGTTGGTTGGTTGGCTGGTTGGTTGGTTGGTTGGTTGATTAGTTGGGTGGGTGGTTGGTTGGTTGGTTGGTTGATTGATGAGTTGGCTGCATGGTTGGTTGGTTGGTTGGTTGGTTGGTTGGTTGGTTGGTTGGTTGGTTGGTTGGTTGGTTGGTTGATTGGTTGATTAGTTGGCTGGTTGGTCAGTTGGTTGGTTGGTTGGTTGGTTGGTTGGTTGGTTGGTTGGTTGGTTGGTTGGTTGGTTGGTTGGTTGGTTGGTTGGTTGGTTGATTAGTTGATTAGTTGGTTGGTGGTTGGTTGATTGGTTGGTTGGTTGGTTGGTTGGTTGATTAGTTGGCTGGTTGGTTGGTTGGTTGGTTGGTTGGTTGGTTGGTTGGTTGGTTGGTTGGTTAGTTGGCTGGTCGGTCAGTTGGTTGGTTGGTTGGTTGGTTGGTTGGTTGGTTGGTTGGTTGGTTGGTTGGTTGATTAGTTGGTTGGTGGTTGGTTGGTTGGTTGGTTGGTTGGTTGGTTGGCTGGTTGGTTGGTTGGTTGGTTGGTTGGTTGGTTGGTTGGTTGTGTAGTTCGTTGGTTAAATTGGCTTCCACCAGAGCTTACATATTCATTCACATATTTTATCTTTTTATCCGTGTAGAATATTGCGAAACATTACAAGCAATCCGAAGATGAAGAAGGATTTGAAGTAATTCAGGTAACAACTTGATTTTTAGCTAGTTACCATTGTAAAACGCCTATCTCAGCCTATATATCAGAACGTACGCTGTAGACCACGTGATTATAGAAAACGCGCAGAAATTCATTTCTCTTCTATGAGGGTCGTACAGGGGGGTCCCGGGCACGGTTCACGGGTGCAAAAAATAACAAATCACGAGTCACGGATACGCAAATTTCATTTTCTCGAATCACGTAATAATAAGCTTATTTGAGGTTTCTACGGAAGATTATAGCCCTGTAATATAGTATTTTTATCACTAGAATAGGTATGTACGCGATGTCCTCGATATTCTGATGTTTTTGGACCTTCCGGTGTTTTTGGACTTTTTGCTATTCCTCATTGTTGCTACACCTCAATTTCTCAAAATCACGAGAAATAAGTCATAAAATCACGAATATCAGTTACTATTTCAGCTTTTTCATGGGTCACGCGAACTCCTTGGGTCACGGATCACGAAGGACAACTTTTTAAAGTAACGTTTCTCAGGAAGTATTAACCCCATAATCACGTATCACGAAAATACCCCTGTACGACCCTCTTCTATATCTTCGTGTGTCGTGTGGTATTCATATTTTTTCTTGGTTTAGAAAGCTTTGGCGACCATGACAAATGTTGCCAAACACATAAACGACATGAAAAGGAAGCATGAAGATGCCGTTCATCTCCAGGTAGAATTCAAAAATTCTCTCTCTAATTGTTAAATACAAAATATGCTTATTCAAAAGCTCATCGTCATCATCATCCTTTAAATATGTTTTCCGTGCTTTCGTTTTATTTAGGAAATACAAAGTGTTTTGATCGACTACGAGGTACAGTTAACGTTTAGCGTGTCTTATACACCCGTAAAAACCTGCAGGATTGATAGAACTATCGTTCTAATCTTATCAGATATAATGGAAGGGGAACAGGATAGGAAACTTACGAAACCGGAAACGATGTTTGCACAAATTACTCTGGTAATTATACACTGATAAGCTGCTAATGCAACGTAATGGGTGGTCCCACATGGCTAAACTCAGACACTGGTGAACTTAAGTGATATTCACTATTGTTTAATTTTAGCAATAGCTGATCCTGACCATGTGGGACCACTCTTTAAGTGCATTAGCCGCTTATACGTGTATAATTAGGTTTGCAGGGTCATTCCTGTAAAGCGCTCTCAATTCGTCAGAATTTATGCAAAAAAATAAAATAGATATCGTTAGAAAGCTATGAATTTGTAGAATACAATGGTGTCTTTGGTTTCGCGATAAACACAAACCGTTAATATAATCGCGATTTTTTTTAATTAAAACCATGGCTTCACTCGGGGCGACTCGCGTAAAAAGCGTTTTATTTTGTTCAAAATCCTTTTTTGTACTTTGATTCCGAGATAAATTTCCAGCAAAACGGTGTCAGCGTTTTTTTGATATGTCTAGTTTTGCCGATTTTATTGACGACCAAAGTTAAAAATGCTGTTTTTCGACCAAAAATCATAAGTCATAAATTCGAAACCAGGCAATAAATAAAAAAACGCTGACACGGTTTTGCTGGACATTTATCTTGGAATCGAACTGCGAAAATTTTTTTTGAACAAAATGAAACGCTTTGTTATTAAGTCGCCTCGAGTGAAGTCCTCTGGTTTTAGTTAAAAAATTCACAATTATTAACAGTTTGTGTTTATCGCGAAACCAATGACACCACTGTATTCTACAAATTCATAGCTTTCTAACGATATCTATTTTATTTTTGTGGCATAAATTCTGACGAATTGAGAGCACTTTACAGAATGACCCTGAAAACCTTAACGAAGACCTTAAGTTTCCTATCCAGTTCCCCTTCCATTATCTAAGATCTATGAGATCTATGATCTTGTAGGCGCATTTTAAAACAGTGTCTCCTTTTCAGGGGCCGAATCTCACGTCATTTGGTAGTCTTGTGTTGGAGGTATGTTTCATGAACCCTTATTCTACCTGAAATTTCGATAGGACAGTATTTTTGTGTCTACTGCGCACACGCGGTAGTACACAATGCTATATCGAAACAAATATTTTACTACAAGTCAGGAGAACACTTAGTATGGGCGAATAACCAATAGATCTTCGTATTCGCCATATATACACCATATATGTGTGGTATACACGATATATTCACCATATGAGTGAATATACTCCATTTAAGAAATAAAAAACGTGTCGCGTGCGATTATCGAGTTATAATGCACGAGAGATGCGTGTAAAGCACGAGGCGATAGCCGAGTGTTTTACTAGCTTCTCGAGTGCATTATAACTCGATAATCGCACAGTGACTAAGTTTTTTATTTATTTTATAAAATAATAACTCTAAATTGTCAATAAACCCTAGAAAAGTAAGCAAAAAAAAACAGATTACCTGTCTCAGGACGAGTTTGTTACCATTTAGCGCCACGCGTGGCCTCGTACAACACGTCGGCGATTTTAGCGATGAAAATGCACTTAAAGTTGCACTGAAAACATTCTGCTGTGTTAATTACGTGATTAGACATATATCCAAGTCATTTTTGACTTTCGTTGATGATTAAATCCACATAAAATTCATCAAAAACGACAAAATCATCGCGAAGTATCTCGTGTGCCGTGCCGTTATGGAGTTATAATGACACGCTTGTTTGACTCAGTGGCCAATCAGAGTGCGTGTTGTCGTTCACTTACTTCCGGTTATTTTATGAATTTTAGTATACACCATATATTCACAATACCCAAGTAAATATACACCCATGTGAGTCAATATACACCATATGTAATATTAGTATACACCATATATTCACAATATGAATGAATATACACCATATATAATATTAGTATACACATGCATATATTCATCATGAGTGAATATACCCCATGATATTCGTATACACCATATATTCCCAATATGAGTGAATATACACCATATGTAATATTAGTATACACCATATGAGTAAATATGCACATATAATATTAGTATACACCATATGAGTGAATATACACCATATACAATATTAGTATACACCTGCATGAATATACGCCATATCTCCTTTTCTCTCTTACCATGCTATTTTTTACAGGATACGTTTCGTTTACACGGGACAAAGACTGGCAGATACTTATTGTTGTTTGAAAAAGCTCTTCTAATTACAAAAAGAAGAAGCGATGGAACATTCACCTGGAAAGCAACGGTCATGGTAATGTTTATAATAATGATCGGAATTATGAATAAATCTCTCTCAATTGCTCTATCATGTAAATACGCAGCGTTCAAGCGTGTAAATATCTTTGTGAAATTCATTAATAATTCATGAGTTTTGCAGCCAATCCAATTTCAGAAATTACGTCACATGTATACACCTGTAAACCCCATACAAACCACTAGTGCTTGTAACTAATTAGCATCCCAATATGATTATCCCAAAGGGATTTTTACTATTTATTCATTTCACAAGTTGTTTACAATACTCGCGTCCTTGTTGTATTGAATATACAATCACTCGCCTTCGGCTCGTGATTGTATAATTCAATACAACACGGCCGCTCGTGTTGTAAACATTACTTCTTTCATGCTGAGCTTTCAAATCAATGCAACCCTTCCACAGATTATTTTGCAGTGTGTGTGGCAATATCCTTTTTTTTCTTCCTTCAGTTTTCAAACATGATGCTAGCAGATTCTGTGTTCCGAGAGCCCTTGACATTCCAAGTTATTCCGTACGATGACAGGAAAATCTGTCACACGTTTGTAGTAAGTGTTTCTTAAAGTGTATATGAAACGAAAATTAAGTTTGTCTTATTTGAAAGAACTCTTAAAATAATGGGGAATATCAATTTACAGCTTTTTCATATTTTACTTAATTCTTGAGATATTTAGACTTATGTGATATTCAAATGAGATAACTTATGGTTCGTTTTTTCACTAATTAACATATTCGAAAATCGCGAATATTTTTACGATTATTGAACAAAATCACTTGAAACTTTGCATATTGCTACAGTTCATGCAACTAAACATGAAAGACAAGTTTCAAGTGATTTTGATCAATAATCTTAAAAATATTCACGATTTTCGAATATGTTAATTAGAAAAAAACGAACCATAAGTTATCTCATTTGAATATCACATAAGTCTAAATATCTCAAGAACCAAGTAAAATATGAAAAAGCTGGAAATTGATATTCCCCATTATTTTAAGAGTTCTTTCAAATAAGACAAACTTAAGTTTCGTTTCGTATACACTTTAACGGAATATCAACAATGTTCAAAGTGTTTTTGAAAGTTGCCCGGTCTAGGTTTGTGTGGTCTTGAGAAAAGATTGTTGTTGGTATTGGTGTGGCCTCAGCTCAGCGGCGGTCTTATACTCTCCTCTGAGGATGACGACAGCAGCTGGGGCTGTCGACACACGTCATTAGAGAGCATTTTTCATTCAAAACAATGATAATGAGCAATTTAAAATCCCAAGAGCAAAGTGAACGCCGTCGTCGTTCTACACAAGACGTCATCAGAGACCTTAAGGTGGCTCCACGCAGTTTCTTGAAAAATGGGAAATACAAGTTTGAGAGTCAAAACGCGTGCATAAACAATTCCAAAAAAGAATAAAACTAAGTGTTATGCATAATTAAACAGTCTGACAATCGAAAACTGTTACCAAATAAATAGCAACAGTTGTTGCTATGGCAACAATGACGTTTCAAAATGGCTGCCAATTACCCTTCAAACTAATTTAATTCGGAAAAAACTTTGGTGACCCCCAATTTTTTTTTCATTAAAACTTTTCCTGAAGTATGAGTAATCAATAGGCCGATTTTAAAAAAATTCTGTAGAAGGAATAATTTTTTTATCGGAAAAATCATGTTTGTTAATTTTAAAAAAATTTCGTTCTACAGAATTCTTTTAAAATCAGCCTATTGATTACTCATACTTCCAGGAAAGTTTTAATGAAAAACAAAATAGGGGGTCACCAAAGTTTTTTTCGAATTAAATTTGTTTGAAGGGTAATTGGCAGCCATTTTGAAACGTCATTGTTGCCATAGCAACAACTGTTGCTATTTATTTGGTAACAGTTTTTGATTGTCCGACTGTTTAATACGCGAGTTTCAGGGTGTTGCGCGCGCATCATTTTTCAAAAAAACTGGCCAGCTCCACTCAAAGTAAACATACTGTTTAAAATAAACAAAGTATAGATGCAGTTTCTGGATGTTTAACACTGTTAATCTGCTGTTGTTGGCTCGCTAGCAAGTCTGTTTGCCATTGCTTACTTTGTGGAGAGCCCGCCAATTTCTTTGCAAAACGATGCGCGCGCAATACCCTGAAATTCGCCTATTAACTATTCATAACATTTAGTTTTATTCTTTTTCCGAATTGTTTAATCACGTGTTTTGGACTCTAAAACTTGTATTTTCCATTTTTCAAGAAACTGTATGGAGCCACCTTAAGTTACCCCGGGTTCGGCCATTTTTGTTTACTCGTAATATCTACCCGTTTGCCCGTGGTAGATTATGGTCTACCCGTACATACGACTACGGGTACAGGTAGATTACCCGTACCCGTAAACCGAACCCGGGGTATCTTAAGGTCTCTGTTACGAGTAAACAAAAATGGCAGTACCCGTACCCGTAAACCTAATCCGGGGTATCTTAAGGTCTTTATTACGAGTAAACAAAAATGGCCGCTTTCGATAGTGTAAACCGAGATGCTTTGTGGAAAGTATTGAGAGTCTACGGCTTTCCGGAGAAGATAGTGAAGATCATGAGGAACACATATGAAGGGTCTGAGTGCTGCGTGAAGGTGAATGGAGAATTGACAAACTGGTTTCCTGTTACAGCCGGGGTTAGGCAGGGATGCATATGGTCACCACTTCTATTTGGGTTGCTGATAGACTGGGTTTTAAGGAATGCTCTTGATATGAATGACGCAGGTATTGTCCTAGAGAGGAGAAGAAGCTCTCGGTATCAGCAGCAGAGACTCTCTGACCTGGACTACGCTGATGACATTGCACTCATTGATGAATTAGAGGAGAGATTACAGTTCTCAACATCTCAAGTAGAGGAGAAAGGCAACACGGTTGGACTATCTATTAACTCCAAAAAGATCAAAGTAATGTCCATCTCTAAAGAGCCAACACCGCTCACAATCACCTTGGAGAATAATGACATACTGGACAATGTAGACAAATTCACATATCTCGGAAGTACCATCACAGCAAATGGAGAGCTCACGTCCGAACTAGACTGCCGTATCGGTAAGGCTGCAGGTGCATTCAACCAGTTAATGCCAGTTATGAAGAACAAGTCAATCACTCTTACGACAAAGATGAAATATTCCAAGCTGTAGTTACCACCACGCTCCTGTATGGAGCAGAGGCCTGGAATACAACAACAAGGGAAGAACAACGCGTGGCGTCTTTCTACAACAGATGCTTGCGCAGAATCGTAGGAATCTCCTGGATGGACCGGGTATCCAATGAAGAACTGTTCCAGCGTACAGGACAGCCCCCTCTCTTAACAATACTGCGTAGGAAGCGCCTTACTTGGTTTGGACACGTGGTACGAATGCAACCTACTATGAACGCATCGCGACTAATGTTTTGGGCCCCCCTTGGTTCAAGACGGAGGGGAAGGCAAAGGATGAGATGGAAGGACTGCGTGGTACGAGACCTCGCCGAGCACTCCCTTCAATTCGAAGAAGCAATTAACTTAGCCAAAGACAGAGACCGCTGGGCAAAATTTGTGACAGCGCTATGTGGGTAACCACGACAGCAGAAATGATGATGATGATGATGATGAGTACCCGTGCCCGTAAACCGAACCCGGGGTATCTTAAGGTCTCTATTGAGAGCATTTTCACGTTATTGAGACGACGGGAACTTCTAGAACGTTGAGGCCTGTCATCGTTGTTTAACTACAATATACATGCATGCTTTTAAAGGAGAAAGCTTACTTGGTTTGGACACGTGGTACGAATGCAACCTACTATGAACGCATCGCGATTTTTAATGTTTTGGGCCCCCAGTTGGTTCAAGCCTTTGTTTTGGGTAAAAAAGACTATTCAAAGAATATGCGGTTCAGTAGTTCTGTATTGTACAACAACAACAACAACAACAACAACAACAACAACAACAACAACAACAACAACAACAACAACAACAACAACAACAACAACAACAACAACAACAACAACAACAACAACAACAACAACAACAACAACAACAACAACAACAACAACAACAACAACAACAACAACAACAACAACAACAACAACAACAACAACAACAACAACAACAACAACAACAACAACAACAACAACAACAACAACAACAACAACAACAACAACAACAACAACAACAACAACAACAACAACAACAACAACAACAACAACAACAACAACAACAACAACAACAACAACAACAACAACAACAACAACAACAACAACAACAACAACAACAACAACAACAACAACAACAACAACAACAACAACAACAACAACAACAACAACAACAACAACAACAACAACAACAACAACAACAACAACAACAACAACAACAACAACAACAACAACAACAACAACAACAACAACAACAACAACAACAACAACAACAACAACAACAACAACAACAACAACAACAACAACAACAACAACAACAACAACAACAACAACAACAACAACAACAACAACAACAACAACAACAACAACAACAACAACAACAACAACAACAACAACAACAACAACAACAACAACAACAACAACAACAACAACAACAACAACAACAACAACAACAACAACAACAACAACAACAACAACAAAACAAAGTGTGATTTAACAAAGCAACACAACGTTGTTCATGACTTTCTCAAACTCAGTAATAATTCATGAGGAAAACGTAATGTTACCGAGTTAGTACTGAGTTACCATGTTGCCAGGTACTGAGACGCTGTTGTGAAATGTGGTAATAAACGCCCATAAATTAAGACAAGTTTTACCTCAAATTTCTCTTTAAATACTGATTTGTTTGAGAAGCTATACCATACACTCGAAAGCCGTTTATTATCTGATTTAAAAACACCTCGAAGTGAGTTAAAAAACTCGGCTATCGCCTCGTTTTCAAACACACTTCTTGGTGTTTTCAAATCGGTTAATAAACGGCTATTCGTGTATGATATATTACGTAAAGAATTTGAAATAAGAATTGTTTCTTATTTCAAATTATTTAAGAAACAAGTCTACGTTCTTACGAGTGTCTGTGTGTTAAGTTTTTCATCGCCTATTAATTTTCCCAACAGGCTCGGAACATTGATACGAAACAAGTTTGGCTTTTAGAGTTAAAACGACGTTTGTTGGACAGTTACGCAGCGGCAGTGCCCATGAAGGTATTGGAACTTGAAGATTTCAATGCTTGGATTTGAATATTGTATTAATGGCTCTTGTTTGTATTGTTTCTTCTAAGGCAAAGCAAATGATTCTTGGAAATAGTACGGAAGACTGTGAAAAGGAAAATGCTGGTACGATATTTGACCCATTGTCTGGACCAACAACGACACAAGGCAACAACTAACCAACCATGCAACTAACCAATGAACTACACAGCTTTGCAAACGACTAACCAACTAACATACTAATCAACCAACCATCCAACTAACCAACCAACTAACCAACTAACCAACCCACCCAATTAACCAACCAACCATCCAACTAACCAACCAACCAATCAACCAACCAACCAATTAACCAACCAACCAACTAATTAACCAAACAGTTAACCAACCAACCAACCAACCAACCAACCAACCAACCAACCAACCAACCAACCAACCAACCAATTAACCAACCAATTAATTAACCAACTAACTAACCAACCAACCAATTAATTAACCAACCAACCAACCAGTTACCAACATATTAACCAACCAATTAACCAACCAACCAATTAACCAACCAACCAACCAACCAACCAACCAACCAATTAACCAACCAACCAATTAACCAACCAACCAACCAACCATTTACCAACCTATTAACTAACCAACCAACCAACCAACCAATTAATTAACCAACCAATTAACCAACCAACCAATTAACCAACCAATTAACCAACCAACCAGTTACCAACCTATTAACCAACCAACCAATTAACCAACTAACCAATTAATTAACCAACCAACTAACCAACCAACCAACCAACCAGTTAACCAACCAATTAACCAAACAATTAACCAAACAATTAATTAACCACCCAATTAACCAACCAACCAATTAAACAACCAATCAGTTACCAACCTATTAACCAACCAACCAATTAACCAACTAACCAACCAACCAATCAATTAACTAACCAACCAATTAACCAGCCAACCAAACAACCAACCAACCAACCAACCAACCAACCAACCAACCAATTAACCAACCAATTAATTAACCAACCAACTAACTAACCAACCAACCAATTAATTAACCAACCAACCAACCAACCAGTTACCAACATATTAACCAACCAATTAACCAACCAACCAATTAACCAACCAACCAACCAACCAACCAACCAACCAACCAACCAATTGACCAACCAACCAATTAACCAACCAACCAACCAACCAACCAACCAACCATTTACCAACCTATTAACCAACCAACCAACCAACCAACCAATTAATTAACCAACCAATTAACCAACCAACCAATTAACCAACCAATTAACCAACCAACCAACCAGTTACCAACCTATTAACCAACCAACCAATTAACCAACTAACCAATTAATTAACCAACCAACTAACCAACCAACCAGTTAACCAACCAATTAACCAAACAATTAAACAAACAATTAATTAACCACCCAATTAACCAACCAACCAATTAAACAACCAATCAGTTACCAACCTATTAACCAACCAACCAATTAACCAACTAACCAACCAACCAATCAATTAACTAACCAACCAATTAACCAGCCAACCAACCAACCAACCAATTAACCAACCAACCAACCAACCAATTAACCAACCAACCAACCAACCAACCAACCAACCAACCAACTAACCAACCAACCAACCAACCAATTAACCAACCAACCAATTAACCAACCAACAAACTAACCAACCAACCAACCAACCAATTAACCAATCAACCAATCAATCAACCAACCAATTAACCAACCAACTAACAAGTTAACCAACCTTATTGAAACTATTAGAACCAGAAAGTGATCAAAAGTCTTCAGTCAGTAATACAAGAAAAGGCGCAAACCAACAACGAACACATTCAACGAAAGGTGATGTTTCTACAATATATTTTTTATATTGGTGATGGTGATAGACCTGATGGTGATGATGGTGGACCTGATGGTAGTGGTGATGATGACGGTGGACCTGGTGGTGATGATGGTGATGGTGATGATGGATGGTGGTGGTGATGATGGTGGTAGTGATGATGGTGGTGATGATAATTGTGGTGGTGGTGGTTGTGGTAACGATGGTGGTAGTGATGATGGTGGTGATGATAATTGTGGTGGTGATAATTGTGGTGGTTGTGGTGATGATGGTGGTAGTGATAATGGTGGTGGTGATAATTGTGGTGGTGGTTGTGGTGATGGTAATTATGATGTTGTCTTTATTACGTCACAGATAGCAGTGCTCAATCTGGCAAGGTTATCAAAAATATGGATAATGACCGCCGAAAAAGCAGAGAACCTGAAGAAAATTTTGATGAGAAATCGGTAATACTTCATTTTATTACAACAGTGGCGCTTAGAGGTTCGAATAAAATTTAAATTCGGAATCTTAATCAATTTACAAAATTGTGTTTCATAAGGACCCATATATAGAAATAATAGTATTACATATTTACCTATCTACAAATTATTTACAAAATTTATTTAGTTTAATGGAACTGAGGTACTGGTTGAAAGACGACAAAGTTGATGAAAGTTTCAAATCAACTGGCAAGCTATTCAATTATTTAGCTCCAGCAAACTTGAAACTTTTCTTTATGTAATCTGTATTTGGTTTAGGGAGAGATAGATTAACACTATTGTATCTCAAACAATATTTCCTGGTGTCATTGGACAGACAGACAGACACAGCAATGACAAATAGTTCTAATACAATAATCTTGTTTTGTTTGTAGGTAAAATCTTTGGATACAATGAAAAGTCCTTTGAGACGACTTCGTGTATTTAAGAAACGAAAATTTAAAGATCAAGGCAAACCACCGAAAAGTGTGAACTGGTCCTCCGATGAAAATAACGACGAACCACCATACGTTGAGAACGAACCTGTAAGCCCTACTGCTGATCAACAAGACCAGGTAAAGGGCGGAGTTATTGACCAAATAATAAAAATATACAATATTCTACTTCGATATCTTCAAACTAAACCACTGTTCGATTTAATTCTGAAAAATGTTTTCTAACTCCCTAAAAGAAATTTGGTGTATAGAGTAGACCCTTTTAGTAACTATAGAATACGTAATTTTCACCCTATGACGTAAATTTCTCTTCAATTTTTCTTTTGAATTCTTTTCAATTTTCGTTGATAGTCTTAGCTTTTGTATATTTTCAATAGAATTCAAAAGGCTGACAATTACGTCAATGGCTGAAAATGACGTACTCTGCACTTATTAAAGTGCCCCTAACCTCGAAATTTATTATTGTCTTATTTGGAATAACTTTTAAAATGATAAACTAACTTCTTTGGAAGATTTTCGCTTTGTTTTTGAGATATTTCATTTTGTTTGATATGCAAATGTCTGGAATTACGTCACACACACATAATGACTTATCAGAGAGTGTTATGTATCTTTGCGTTCATCAAATAAAAACATTAAAGTAAGAATAACATGTATGCGTGTTTCTCACACAACACCAAACTTCTCGATTATAAAAGATTTCGTTCGAGAATGAAGGAGATCCACAAACTTCTTCGAAAAGTCATTATGCATGTGTGACGTAATTCCAGACATTTGCATATCAAACAAAATGAAATATCTCAAAAACAAAGGGAAAAAGCGAAAATCTTCCAAAGAAGTTTCTTTATCATTTTAAAAGTTCTTCCAAATAAGACAATAAAATTTCGAGGGGCACTTTAACCATAGTCAATCGAGATATGGTCTGGAAACTCGGCAAGCTTCAAAGCGCGTATAATGAGCTGTGATTTTATGTTGAACCGTACCTTACACCGTGCGCATCCTTTGTTTTAGGTTTATTAATATTTAAATAGCACGGTTGAGTGATTGAACTGAAACGTTGCTATTGGATAATTCGTTCATTATACTAAAATACAATGTGTTCAGTGACCGTGCACCGTTCACAAAAATGCATAAAGGCGAACAAAAAGATAGACCAAAGACTTTAGTTGAGTTTCCAGACCATATCTCAATTGACTATGATTTAAAAGGGTCTATACTTTTGTTTATGTTGAAGGATACCAAAGTACAACCAGATGAAGAAGTTTCTGCAACAAATACCAGAGAATGTGATCCTGAACTACAGGAAAACAATATTGAAGACAAGGTAGGGCGGAATAGTTCTATAAAGAATCGTTAATTAGTTTATGTAAGAAGAGTGCTTCTAGTTTGACTCTACCAAACACCACACAGGTTTCCTCCGGTACCACATGTTTCTTCCGGTAGTAACACTGGACCAATGAGGAATAACCCTAACTGGACAGTTTAGATATGATTGTTAGGATTATATCATGTGACCAACAATTAGTCAATCAGATAAAAATAACAAATTAATGAGATGCGAAAAAATTAGCCAATCAGAGCAAAATAACAATAAATTAATAATGAGATGCGAAAGACATTTGCTATTCCCACCGTCGATGAGCAAAAAAAGGAGTGAGAGTAAAAAATAGATAAACTAAGTGAAAACACTGTCTATGTCCGCCCTTGCTAAACAAAAAGAGCGTCAAACGACAAACTAAACTAAACTAACCTTATTTATACTGGATAACTCTATCAGTTATATCTAAACTGTTCTCCCTAGAGGTCCAGTAAGGGCCCACCCTCATTGGTCCAGTGTTACTACAGGAGGAAACCGGAGTACACACGTAAAAACGCACAAGCTGTTACAGACCTGCAAGCAAGTTGTTGCAAGGCTGTTCAACAGGCTGTCACCGTCATGTGTTCGCACTGGCTGTCCCAGTCTGTTAAGATGTCTGTAACAGGTTGTTGACAACTTATAACAAGGCTGATGACTCCAACAGACTGATGACAAGTTGTTCCAACAACCTGTTACCGCTCTGCACTTAACAAGTTGTTAACAGATTGATGCTAACAAGGTTGTAGCAGCTTCTTGAATGAACAGCATTGTTACAACTTGTTCCCAGCCTTGCTACAAGCCTGTTGCGAACACATCCTGTTGACAAGCTGTGAGATTTTTACGTGTGTACCACATGTTTCTTCCGGTAGTAACACTGGGCCAATGAGGAATAACCCTAACTGGACAGTTTAGATATGATTGTTAGGATTATCCAGTAAAAATAAAGTTAGTCTACTTGATTAAAATTTGTTTAGTTTAGTTTTACATCTATCTGTTCCATGTCACTGATCTCAAATAATAGACTCATTATACTGGGTAGAGCATCCGGTGCTCGCTGTGCAGTCGGAATAAATTAGCGGCGGCCATTTCAGGTGGGACCCACTTGGTTTTCATACAGCCACTTTTTGGTTTTCATACAGCCACTTTTAAGTTCTCCCATAGCGACAGATACATGTCACAAAAATTTAGCTGGTTTTCGTTAAAAATCCGATCATTTAAAGCGAAAACCAGAGGCGAAAACTATGATTGAGCAATATTGTGGGTCCCACCGGATATGGCCGCCGCGAGATTTTTAGCCTCACTTCCGACTTCAATTTTTGCCACGCGCGAAACAATAGATGCTCTATCCAGTATAATGAGTATATTATTTGAGATCAGTGGTTCCATGTATATAATTTCTTCCTGGAACAAAATTGTGCGGGCCATGTGACCCCAAGGGTGTTTTAAGCAGATTTAAATGTCGTCACATGTCAACTGGGAGGAGCCATCCCTTTTTTTTCGGAATCACTGGCTGTGTCCTCCCCAAGCTTCCTTGCGCGCTCCCACAGCGCGGTTTCTTCACAATGCCTAGGTATACGGGATTGACAAAACGAACACGGCAGTCTACGACAAATCGAAATATCATGGCCAGAAATCGAGGCCAGAAATCGAGGACAACATGGCTGACAAGCATGCGCGTTGGGCTCTTCCCAACTAATTTCAAGATGGCGGCTTTCAATAGATTTGATAGGGGAAAATTCACAATACGCATTTTCTATTAGATCCCGTTAAGAATTCATACGGGCCCACATCTAAAAGATTAGCAAATTAGGCAAGCTTCAACTCCTGAAAATCTGGCGTCAATCCGTGAAGGTTGAATTTGTTCCCGAGAAGCTTATATTCCTACCTCTTACCTTGTATATACGCACCTGTTAAATCCACAAGATTTGCCGAAGTGAGGTTTTCTTAGACGCAAATTTGGCAACATATATTCGACTTTTCGCACGGGCCCACATCTAGACGCATTCGAGGTGGACAATACTTTGTTTTGACCAGCATCTAAAGGCATTGCAACGTATTTAAACTTGTTCCCAAACGACTTGAAATATAGGGTTTTCATGCTGCAGAGTCGTTGCAATTTAATCCATCAAGCGCCAAGAAAGCGTGAAGAAGCAAAACATTGCTCGACAATTCGGGTTCTTGATCGCCATTATAAAAGCACTGTTGCTAGGGGTTCCCATGGTCTTTACCGCTGTATTATTTACATTGTTATAGACTGTGGATTCAGAAATAATAACCGAAATTTATGCGGCAATTTAATATTGTGAGTGTACAGGCCTCTCTAGACGATTAAACCTTTTGTAATTTGATATTTGGGTAAGAAATGGCTCAATAAGACATTTTAGGGAATAACTCTACTTTAATTTGTTGTTATAGACTTCTGTTTATAGCCGAAATGATCGATATTTAGCCATCAGAATCTTCAAATTAATATTTCCATCTAAATCTGAGCCCACAGGCCACTGCCGCTGACTGTCCTGAGTAAGATTTGAGTTCTGCGGTCTGCCGTAATTATTGAAGGTAGTTTCTAACGTTTCGAGCGAAGGACCTTCGTCAGAGAGAAACGTAAAGGGTGTAACCAAATATTTTTGGGCCCGTAGTAATTGGCCTTCACGCTGTTGCGGTGACCCTGCCATAGGTTTAAATTTGTGTTTGTGTTTGAATGGTCCTCGTTTTAGTTTATTTTGTGATACCATACATGTATTTAGTCAAGTCTATGGCGAAGCTAATAAAATAAAATAAATAAAATAAAATAACAATAAATTAATAATGAGATGTGAAAGACATTTGTTATTCCCACCGTCGATGAGCAAAAAAAGGAGGGGGTGTAAAAAGGATGAGTGAGAGTAAAACATAGATAAATTAAGTGAAAACACTGTCTATGTCCGCCCTTGCTAAACAAAAACAGCGTCAAACGACAAACTAAACTAAACTAACCCTATTTATACTGGATAACTCTATCAGTTATATCTAAACTGTTATCCTCAGAGGTCCAGTAAGGACCAGTGTTACTACAGGAGGAAACCGGAGTACCCGGAGGAAACCTGTGGTGTTTGGTAGAGTCGAACTGGAAGCACTCTTCTCACATGCGGCCAAGGTGAATTTTTTTAATCAGATAACTGCACCCTGTAGGAATCGAACCCGGGTCGCAGAGGTGAAAGGCACGTGCACTAACCACTGTGCCACCAACACCCCCCAAACCTTCTCTTCTTCCTCTTTGCAAGGAGACGAAGGAAAAGAAGACTTTGCCTGTAGAGTACTTGGAGTTATATATGATTATTGTCTTACAGGATGCCGATAACAATGACGTCATCCCAATGGAACCCTCACTTCCTGATGCTACAACGATGACGTCAGTGGCAGGAGAGGACAGTGATGAGTCAGATCAGGTGAAGTTACGTCGACCTGCAGAAGAGAGCTTGCCTGTCAAAAAGAGACGACTGGCCAAAGAGCTTCGAGACAAGTGTAAATCGATGCCGTTTGGCGAGTTCCTGATCGACGACGAAGAGCCGACGACAGTACGGGAACACTCGAGCAGCATGTCGGAAACGTACGAGAAATTCACGGAAGAACTCCTCTCCGGCCCAACTTCGAACAAAGAGCTACAGGATAAATACGGTTTAGTGAACTTGCGAGAGAACGCGCATGTCATAAGGACCAGACGTCTGGGATCCTATGACGAGCACATGGCGTCTGGTGAAGGCAATCTGCGCCGTAACCCTGGCATGAATAACTTGACGGATGAAGCGATGAGCAAGGTGTCCGGAGATACGAGTGTAACACAGACTATGAAGTGCGTCAGCGCGGCGTTTTCCGATATATCCCCAAGCTTCAGCCCAGATAAAACGCCCACGAGCAGCACTGAGCAATTGAATTTGACAGACCCCGATGAAGAGAGCGATGAATTGGGCGTGTTTCAGGAACAGGGTACTGATTGGGATAAGGAGGACGATCCGATGGATAAACAGGAAACGGTGAATAAAGACGTGACAGCAAACAATGTGGAAACACCTCCCGAATATCATGGTTACCAGGATAAGACTAACGAACAGCCAGCATCCATCTGGGACAATCTCCAAATCACTGGTGAGAGCCTAAGTGCTAGTCCTTCCAATGAAGACGAAGATGTGTCTATCGATCTTTTGAGCAACGAGGACAAGAACAGTGCACTGCTTAGTGAACGAAGTAGCTGCGCCGATAATCTTTCCGATTTCTACGACGACCAAGACGAAGATCCTGATTTCCCGACGGACGATTTTAATACAACGTATCAAAGGGTCTTCTCCTTAAAGCGCGCGTACAGCGAGGAGAATCTCGTTAGCAAATGCGCGTTCGATGAAGCAATGTTGAACGACGGTTCGAGCCCAGCACTTGTGTCAAAGAGCTGTACTCATGTTGGACACAGTCAGAGTCATTCACCAATAATGCGCTCTAAAAGTGCTGAGTATTCGGCTCCGCGATGCTGGTCCAATCCTTACCCCTTGACCTTTTCAGTTACACCGAAAAAGAAAATCGTCATCAAAGACAGTTTTTGGGAGACAATTAGGGAAGATACCGAGACAGACCACCATGAAAGATCTCCTTCGGCAAACGATGGGCGGTCAAGTCGAAGACGAAAAAAGCCAAAAACACACAGAAAAAGAAGCAACAAAGTAGAGACTTGCTCAACTGAAGACAAGTCAGGGAATACCCAACACAAGCCGGTAATCTGTGCTTACGCTTCGTTGAATATAGGCGATTATCGAAGGCCGAAAAGTGAACATGAAAGTAGCCGTAATACAGGACTGAGCGGCGAAACTCGAGCCAATTGCCTAGAGGATACTATCACAAAATCTGGCGCCACAGGGGACGTACAATCGGAGGCAAGTGAGAGAGACCCGCAGTTAACAACCGTCACCAAAGTTGATGTATCGCTAAAGAAAAGAAGTGCCAAGCCAAAAAGAGGGAAAAGTGTTGTCAGAGTTGACGCAAATGTCTCTCAAGTTCCTGAGAATTATGTATGTATCGAGGCGTTTCCTACGGATGACCGAGAGAGCGCTGGTAACGAGACCGTGAACGGGGCGACGGAAGGCGGGAAAACCGATAGTTTCTCAAAAGTCGAGCGTTTATCGAAGTATTTTAGCGAACATAAACCCGAGACTAATGATAATAAGTCGAAATCGGTCGATATGCAAAATCCAAGTAATATTAAGCAGAGGGTTGAAGAATTCAAGCGGAATTCTCAAAACGTCACAAACTCGGAGGAGAAAGCCGTAGTTACGCAAGAGTTGAACTCCTTTCAGAATATACAGGATCGCATTGGCAGTCTACGTCGACGATCTGCCTCCGACGAAACACAAAACGGCGAAAAAGTAAAAATGGAAATACAGAGTACCCTAACGAAGCGAGTTGATAATGTGAAACGTCTTAAGAATCGTATTGAAGAGAATACCGTAGTCGACTCAACGAACACTGCAGCTGATAACCATGTTACGGAAGAACAACTTGGAAATCATTTGCGGACTAGTCTACGCATAAAAGATCGTATCGACGAACTACAGCATTTGCCTGATATAGAACGGGGTATTAATAAGGATAACAATAAATTGGACAAAACTTTTGATGAAGAACTGCGTGGTTGCAAGCGGATCAAAGACCGCATTGAGAAGCTTCAAAAGGAAAAGAAACGAGAGCTTGATTGTGAACGGGATATTACGATCAGCGAAGAAAATGAAATAACCGAATCCCTTATGTCGCCGCGTCAAAATGAAGAACTCAAAACCGTTGTAATTAAAAGAGGATGGGTGCAGCAATTTATACAAAAGATCGAAACAGGTTCGTAGAGAGCTCGACGGAGTTTTTCCAGCCATTAATGAATTCTACTGATCGAAATTCGGAAATTTAAATATTAAAACCCAGACTCCATTGTCTATTGAAGTGCCAAGGGGAGCTGGCTACTGTAATTTGGCGCCAACTTGACGGCCAAAATACATTCTCCCCCTAGCCTTTAGTGATTTCAGGAAACCAGACATTGTGACGTCTTCTCTTTGTTTTGAACAGAAAACGATAAAATGGGATCTATTGGCGAGTTGCCAGGTGCGCACGCATCATTTTGGCAGTGACGCAGAGCCTGCGCTCCTTTTGTCCAACGACAAGGAGCCATCGGCTCTGGCCGGAACAAAGTAAAGCCGTACGGCGATTGGTTAAAATCTTCATGAGCGTTCTTTTGGAAAGTCCAAGTTTTTCTGACTCGACATTGTGGTTCCGACCAAAGCCACAGCCGATGACTCCTTGTCGTTGGACAAAAGCACACGTATACAAGTAAACTTCCAGAAACTATACAAGGACTATGATACATTAAGGTTATAAAGCTGAATTTTGATCCACGGTAACCATGAACTTTTTGTATCCGTTATTCTTGGCTTATCGAAACGAACCCGCTAGCATTATGCGCGCAAAAGACCTGGTAACTCGCCTATTGGTCGTTTTCACCTGACGTCATGACCGCCATATTGGTGTCCGCAATTAATCCCATGGGATTGAGTTCTCTACTTACTACCCTATCGACTTTCAGCACACGAATATGGCCGCCGCTCATGTGAATTGAAAACGATTGATATTTCTTCTGTAGAAAAACAGTGCGTTGTTAACCAAACGAGTTGAAGACTGGGACGAGGTGGCAGCGCTAAGATACTTGGGATTGTGTGGAGGGACAAATGTCAAGAAACAGAACAGGAAAAATCTTGTTTTAAGATTTTCTTGTCCCGTCTGCATGATAGTAATTTTTCTGGGTTTTCTTGATAAGATATTTTGTCTTAAAACAAGATGAAATATCTTAAAACAAGAAATAAAATCTTAAAATAAGAAAATTTATCTCGACAAGATTTGGAGGTTTTGCAGTGTTAACAACCTCGTACCCAGGGTATTTTGCCTCCACGTTTGGGAGGTTGGCGAAAATGGCCCTGGCATCGGCTGGTCGATTCTATAATCT
Organism: Corallium rubrum; assembly: GCA_964035015.1. NCBI lineage: Eukaryota > Metazoa > Cnidaria > Anthozoa > Scleralcyonacea > Coralliidae > Corallium > Corallium rubrum. The sequence goes on from OZ036003.1 coordinate 5,538,840, forward strand.
GATTGCCAGTTTAAGAACTCGATTGATTCAGATAGAGTATAATTTATTTATGAAGATTTGAATTGCAATAGATCCACTTTGCGAAGTTCACCCAAAGAATGAAAACGATAGTTTTGGTTAAAGTCGAGAACAACATTAGATATATGTTTGTTCATGACATTTACATGTATCCTGGATAATCGAGGGGAGTATCATGATGAATAATGCTAGCCAGTTGCTTTTATGATAAAGGCTTTACATGAGTGAGTCGGCAGAGCGTTAAGTATTTCTCATTCATTATTCATGTATGTATACGTATTATAACGAAAACAAAACAAAACACAAAGACCGCATAAATTTTCTTGCCAAAATGCTGGGTGTCACGTGACCAGCCAATGCCTCAACGTTGGGAGGTCGGCGAAAATGGCCCTGGGTACGAGGTTGAGTGTAAACTTATCTCAATCTTACAGTCAAGCCGGATGTTCTTTACGGCGCGACCTTGTAATATTGACAGCAACATTGCAATGTTTACTAGCTAACAATACATGGCGACTCCTTGGCAAGTCGCATTTTAAATATCGAACTTCATGACTTTCAATAGAACTTCATATTATGTGAAGTTCGATATTTAAAATGCGAATTTTTAGCGACTTGCTCAGTGCAATGTTGCTATCAACATTGCAAGTTCGCGCGGGAAAGAACATCTGGTTTGACTGTAAACCGAAACTCTTATCTTAATTCTAAATCCGGATTCTAATTCTAATCTCTGACTCTGATCCTATGCGCAGTACATCAAAAATTAATATCTTGATCACGCATGGGGTTAGTAACTGCACGTGTAAACGATCCCAAGCGTACCAGCCGCAGACAGCATCACCTCTTTCCAACCTCAACTCGTTTGGTGAACGATGAATATGAAATGCATTTGCAAAGCAAATAGCCTAATTAATGTTCTTCTGATTTTTGGAACCAATAGACAGACACAAAGACAGTCATCTAAAATGTAGTCTGTATTCTTAAAAATAAAACAATCTTAGAGGATCTAAATACCTGAGCCTTATGGTTTACTTTTACTTTACATTTTAAAAAAACATACATCATAATAGTATATAGTGTATGTATATATGTATATGTATGTATGTGTGTGTGTGTGTGTGTGTGTGTGTGTGTGTGTGTGTGTGTGTATGTGTGTATGTATGTATGTATGTATGTATGTATGTATGTATGTATGTATGTATGTATATATATATATATATATATATATATATATATATATATATATATATATATATATAAAGCTGTGTTGATATTTAATACACGAAGAGACTTGACATATGAACGCTGTACATGTGTGGAAATAATGCTTTCTTTCTTAGCTTTCCTACTGTCTGATGATCAGAGTTTGATCAAGTCTTTCTCGTCTCGGATGTGTTTTGCGTGTTCACAGACATAGTTTGATATTGGTCAGTAATGTCGCTAGCTGTGTTGATATTTAATACCCGAAGAGACTCGACATATGAACGCTGTGTACATGTGTGGAAATACGTTACAGGCAATCGTGTTTTGTGTATTGCAAATTGCGTTTTCTATCGGAGATTCGATTGTGTTTTGACTTTTGTCTGTGACCTAAATGTGTTTAGACGGCGGCTTTAGATCTTAGCACTGCATGTGACAACCTGCGCGTGATTTTGCAGCAGCCCGAGTGAACGCCTGACCAGGCGTCTTGTTCTATTCTATTCTTGAACTAGAAATTACTATCGCAAGTGAAGTGCTGCCTACTCCACAAGCAACTCTATGTAGTCTGTGACCAATGTGACACCCCTTCGTCCACTCTACCCAAGATTGCCCACTCCACCTGAGTTTGCCCACTCCACCCAAGTTTACCCACGTTTTTCTCACCTCTTCCCAGCAGGACACTGGAAAGTCCAAAAATTTAATATTAATTATAATAGACAGAGTATTTACACATTTCTTCTATATTTAACAATTAGACAATGAGCCCGAGTTTTCTATGAGCGAATAGTCAACGAGGCGAAGCCGAGTTGACTATCACTCATAGAAAATGAGGGCGAGTTGTCTAATTGTTTTAGTATAAATTTACCAACAAAAGTTAAATAAATTCTCGACCATAACACATTCTTTGAGGCTCATTTAATACATTTTTTAACTGCCAACTACAAACGTTCAACAGTCATTTCGGACATCTCCTTGACCCGTACAGGAACTGATGGAAAAGTAAAGTTTTCTTGCATAATTTAGCATGGATTTTCATGTACAATATTGAAACAATATATATTCAGTCATTTGATTTGTAAAAGTGACAAAAAGTTGAAAGAAACGTTCAATTTAGCATATAGTTTACAACACGAAATCTTGTAAACAGCAAGTGTAATTTTGAAAGGTGTTTTGCTTGCAGTTATTTTATTTTAAACGAACACAGATAAACAATTTAACGATCTTACCATTCATAATTTCCATTCTAACCATTTTGTAGCCATTTTTGTTTTCTGTAGAACGTATTGCTTCACCTAAATGTTCAATTTCTTCTTTCATTTGCACACTCCGTTATAATTTCGGTGCCACTGTTGCTTAACAGAACAGCCGCTGGCTCTTAATGATCATTGTTCATGCTATACTACGCATTTTGTCATTGGTCAATTTTTTTAAAAGAATGACTTTCATTGGTTTATCCCAGAGGTTTATATCACCAATTATAAACTCCTGCAATAGCCAATGAAATTCAAGGATTTGCATTATAAACTTGTAAATTTATACTAATTTTAATTATAAAATTGAAAACTACAAGTTACTATAACTTATCACTTGACATAATATGGCAAGGGTTTTGACAGGATATACACACAATAATATACAAATATTAAATAATCATGCCTCTTGCTCTAGTGCTGTGGCAAAACTGTCAATGCAATTCCAAATGCTTAATTATGTTTTGACAAATCTAGAGCTTTAATAAAATTATACAGTACAGCAAATTATGTACCATTGTATCAGTCAACATACACAAACGCAGTCAGAATGTTGATCAGCACAAACACAATGAACCCACACCAATATACATTGTACACCTAAAAATAGAAGAAAACAACCATGAAATTTCCTACCAAGGAACAGTTGTCAGTTGTAGAAACTGATATCTTACCTCGACAAGATAAACTCTCCTCACCGAGATTGTAAGACAGTTCACAACAGTGTGTCGTGGAATTGCCATTTGCTCATTTAGAAAATCCATCGCCGCCGTGGTGTTGACAACTTCTGATCGACATGTCTCAATGGACGAGTTCTTTGGCTTGTCTACTAACCAACGGCAACAAACAACAGTTTGTTCAGCGACAGAAATCTCTCACGAGGAATGAGATCATGGTTGTCGAGTTCCACTCGATAGTTTGTGCTGTTAACAGCGCTGATAAACTCATGAAAGAGCACTGCTTTCCTCGAGACTGGCCACTGAAACCTTCATGACCTTGACGAATACTTCAACGAGAAAGTAAAGACATGATGTATTTGTTCTTATCGTGAATTTTCTGTCGAGGAAGAAGCAGGAAGAAGCTGAGTAATGGTAGCGGAACATGCGCACTGAGTCACATCAGCTCATATATGGATGACGTAATGCCGACAGACAAATAGCTCGGAAAAAGGACTGGGCATGAGAAACGTCAAGAATATGTGCTGACGCATGTTAAATGACTCAGTGGAGACTTTGTGCCGCCGCCCTCGCATTTTTAGCCTGTGACTCCGACTCTTTCCGACGGGGCGGCGATTTTATATTAAGGATTTTTAAACTTTTACTGTTGAGTTAACTCTACCTATTTTTCTCGAGCGCTAGAGCTTTAATTTTTTGTTTAGTTTAGTTAACCTTGCACCCTCGTTAATTAAAGATTATTTTATGATTATTCAACATTGATTGATTGATACATCCGCCCTGGATTTGCGACGAACTTTCTACGGCTCTCTCTCTTTCTTTATTTTGTTTTTCTCTTCTCCTACTCTTTCCTCCTCTAAACTTCAATTCACTTGCGTTGTCATTATTATTTATCACAATAATAATAATAGATATAAATTTAATCAAATTAAATTAGATATACTATATAGCATATGACGTATTCCTGACTCAGCTGACTCAGCTTTTCTGAAGAATTGCTATAGCAGCGCGTTTTATTCCTCGATCATTAGTTGCAACATCTTCTTGAGGAGTTAAGATTAAGTAAAATGAATGGCAAGAAAGAAAGAAATGCAATAAAAGGTAAAACGCTTAAATCTAAAGAAGTACTTAAGAATTATTAATAAAATACTTTACTAAACAACTTAGTGACAGAATTTTTACCATGCGTAAAATTTTAAGAGAAAAGAGTATTCAAATGGTTATAGTTAAGTTTAGTATGGTTAACTGAACTGTAAATTTAGAATATAAACAATTATTTTTTGTGCAGTACAAAAAAGTAGTGATGAAATAACTATATACTCACGGGTTCAATTCCTAGCCGAAAGGCCTTGATGTTGCATTTTTTGCAACTGGTCCTGGTTTTGGTCTTATAATATATATATGTATATATATATTCTACACTTGTTAGTTACTACTGCTTCCGAGTGCTGGGTTCACAATTCTCGTGACTACCAACATCATTAATTTAAAACCTTGAATGACCGAGTTAAAATGGTCTCATGATGTAATTTAATGATGTCATATCTTTCTTCAAATTTATTAAACTGTCCTTCTAAAATGTTTGTCATCGTGACGGAGTTAAATAATTGAGTTGTATTTAATAAATTAGTTAAAGAAAAAGCACAACTGCCATGACAAAGTAAAATATGATACGTTGTACGTATAATGTAATGTAACCAGGCTATAATGTATAAACAGGCGTTTGTTGGACTTTCATCAATTACAGACTCTGACCGTGTCTTGGTCTCTTCCGAGTCTGGGGCTCAGAAATCTTTTCTGAGTAATTGCATGAGCTTGACATTTAAACCGTCCAACAAACGCTGTTTTAAAGTAAAATATTATAGTTATCACACAAGAGTGCTTTTCTTATTAGCCAGACTGAATTTTGGCGCACGTTTTTGCCTTTTGGTACTGATTGATCAAGCAGATAATTATGGCACAGTGATTTTTTGGCGCAAGCTTTCTAGTTTTTAGGTGCTTCTGGCGCACAAATAATAAGTTAATAACTGTTTGAAAAACTTTGGTGCAGAGAATTCTGAAATTCACCCTGGCTTATTAGGGAGAATTCAGGGGCGGATTTAGCATACAATCAGACCAGTCACGCGACTGACGTAAAAAATCACAAGAATAATTGCGCAATCAGACAATATTTTAATCTCAAGAGTTCTTCGGAGAGATTGGGTTTCAAATTCGCTTTTATCTTAGTTTGCGAGTCAAGCAAACACCGAGCAGAGATGACCGGTGGTCAGCGTTCGCTTTGAAAGTTTTGCTGGATCTGCACCATGGCAACCACTTTTTTGCTGGATTTGCCTCAAACCTGATTGGCTCTCGCGTTGATTTCAAGGGTTTTGCTGGATCTGCCTCAAACCTGATTGGCTCTTGAGAGTTGAGTTCAAGCGTTTTGCTGGATCTGCAACCATTGCTGAGTCAGCTGAGTACCTCTCTAGCACGTAGCTACTTCATGTTAGACCTCATTATCCACGCAAAGCCTCTGCGGAGGAGAGAGGCTGAGTACATCGAAGCTTCTGTGTTTCAGTCATGAGTTCTGTGGTAAGCGTTTTCGAACGGGTTTTAGCTGCTTTTAACAGCAACGATGAAGACATACTTCGAACAATCTACGATGATTTGTTATCAAGTTTACACGATCGCCGATTTCTTTCAAGCGAGGAAAATTTAAACGCGATTGGAAGCATTTCGAGCTTCTTGAGCAGGAATTTTGGCGCGGAGTCATTTATTCCCAAGCATGCCAAACCAATGAAGAAAGGAAACTGGTCATGCACTGCTGTAAGGTAAGTTAAGGTCGTCTTGTTTCATTTCAAATCTACAAACAGTCTAGTGTCGAATACATGTGTTTTTATCCAGTTTCAATATCGTACTATAATATCATTTTGCGTCCTAGTGAAGTCTGAGTTCAGAGTTCAGACATTATTCAGCATGACGGCATTAGCATATTTCACGCTTACCAACCAGCAGCTCTTGTATGTGAATTTGGAATGAAGGATCAATGAATTGATTCTTAAGGCAAGGTTTAGTCCGACTTTAAATTTTATCGAACCTTTCTCTTCATGATTTTGAAATGAATACTGTTTACTTTTCAACTTATTTGTTTATAATCTTGCTCTGACGAAGATATATAAGATAACATATAATTTATTAACAGATCGAACATGTCACAAATCAATTACTCAGGCGTTTAATATTGGTTTTAAATATTTGTTTAGATCTGAAGCTACTGGCAATTGTCTTTACAGCTCAATTTCGTTGGTATTGGTAGGTAACAATACCCTTGTTGATGATTTGAGAGTGTTGACATGCATTGAGCTTTTCCTCCATGCTAATTTTTATTCAAACCATCCATGTTTCTTCGCTGCTGTTGCTGAGCATCAGGAAGATTTTGGTAGAAGTTTAAATAACCTTTTACCTTTATCAGTTTCCTTTGAATGCTTAGATTCAGGGTTGTCTGGGGATGAGCTAGTGAAGAAGGGGGCTATAGTTAATTGTGGTAATAATAAATGGTCATCTTTTCTCTGTATTCTTGGTCTTTCTTCTGTTCTTAACAGAAATATAGTTTCCTACTATCCAGATTGTGGAGACCATAGGTGTAAGTTATTGTTTAATCGTAAAGTTAAACCTCGTTCTCCTCTGAAAGCGGTACCAGTAGTAGATAACATTCATATTCTATTCTGTGTTGATGGTTTGGTAAAGTCTGGTGATAAATTCAAACCTAACCATTTTGTTCCGTTACTTTTTTGTCCAACTGGTCAAAAAAGAAAACAGTCTGAACATCCAACCTCAAGCAAAGTCCTAAAGAAAACCTCATTCCAGTCTGGTAAAAATTCTAAAAATGTCAAACAAAAATTTTCCAGCTTTTTCCCTGGCGAAACAGCCAATTTTTTATACTACAATACAATGAGGTTATGAGACCAATAATTATATATATATCTACTGTTTATCCGATTTTCTCCCCTAATTTATGGAGAAAATTACACACTAAATAACAGACTATGACAAGGTCTTTGATACATTGAATAGTTAATTTTTTTAAAGCATGGGTGTTCGCGCCTGTCTCGTTCAGCTAACTAATATTTTAATTAGCTTTGTAAATATATAGTGAGTGTAATTTTCTCAGTTTAAATGAAAATCTTTTGTAAAAATGATAAAATGTGCTATTAAAAATATGCTTTAAAACTTAACAAAGTTGGCTCAAATATGCTGTCAGATCACGGGAAATGCCATTTTAGAGACCCAGATTTCAAAAATATTCCGGGGGGGCATGCCCCCGGACCCCCCCCCCTACATATATGGACCACATATGTGACTGACATTTCCAAAATCCTAAATCCGCCCCTGTGAGATGGTAAACCCGCTCCCACTTGGGTTTACCGCTTCCCTAATTATTAAGAACGACTAGGGAGGCTAAAGAATGCGTTGTTTCTGCAAATATGTTGGATCATAGTCCCTAGAATTATATTGTCTGGAGACGCGGCGAACATCAAAGCGGTTAACAATAAGCTACAATTTAGGTTGAGGGTGGCAAATAAGGTGCACAATCTTTTGTTTTACGTTCATTAATATTTATAAAGCAACGATGCTATTGGTTGATTGCTTCATTATACCAAAAATACAATGTGTTCAGCAAGCGTTAAGGTAAAATAAGGTGCACAAACGTGAACAAAAACCTAGAACAAAGACTTTGGCCGCGTTTCCAGACAATTTATTTCTAGGGACTGGTTGGATGCAGGTCAAGGGTTATCGCAACCTCGTCCCCAGGGCCATTTGTGGGCCAAGATGGCGGCCAAAAACAATGGCGGGAACAAATGGCCCTGGCTCATTTTTGACTCGGCCCAGGCTTCACGAAGTTTATCGCGCCTAGTCAGGCTCATTTTTTTTCTGAATATTTTATAGTTCAGCTTGACTGACCCAAACTGAAAACAATCAAAACATTCATTTCCAAATACATTGTCGAATTATTAAAATAGATACACTTTTAATAAATATCTGTAAATCCTTATTATTTATCATTTGCTTCACCGTTGTACCAAATTCGCAAGAAACTGGATTGCCATTGTCTGGCCGGGCCGCCTTGTTTTCGTAAGTTTTCGGTGGATTCAATTCAGCGTTTTGAAAAACATTTAGGCCTCGTTTCGTCGAGAACTCTTGTTTGAAAAAAGCCTGCTTCTTAATGGCCAAACATGTAAATTCTGCCCTGTGGTGTACTTTCCTTTCGCAGCCAAAATACTTTTTGACTTTGTTCACCAAGTCTTTCGTTCGCCCGATTTAGAAAACACACTGAATTGCCGTCCCATGGACTTCGTTGTATGGCAGCCAGGGCACAGAGACGACACGACCCATCATTACATATTCTTCCGACGTTTTCACGGGTGTTTCGCCAGCTTTCTTCACATTTTCATTCATTTCGAAGTTGTTTTTTAACAGCCGGCAATTCTGAATATAATTTGAGCCCAAAAAATAAAATGCCCGCGAGTTAGCCTACCGCCCACCTCGTTTCCACCAATCAGAATACCTAAAACATCCAATGTTATCTCGACCAATCAAATGTGGTGATAGCTCAGCCTGTGCCAGGGCCATTTGTTCTTGGCCGCCATCTTGGCCCAGCCCCCACAAATGGCCCTGGGGACGAGGTTGGGGTTATCGCCCACGCGAAACAATTACTACAATTGGGAATGTTTTAATATTGCTCCTTTAATATTGGACAATTTACCATTTTGAGAAAAAGGAGTAACCATTTTGAACATACACCATCATTTCTGTTTATAACCAACAAGTCTGGCCTGTGGGAGTCGTTCTTACAAATTTCCCACGTTTGTACTCGGCAGGATTTGTTTGTATGTTTAATTACTATAGTGAAAATGGTTTTGATAATTATGCAAAGTCTTGCATCAGACCACCGGCCACTGGTGTAATTACCAAGCAGAGTAAAACTGAACATGCCAACTATTTAAATCTATTGCGGGTTTTCCGCCTTTCGTGTTTCCCGCCTCTCGGGATAACCCCCTCCCTCAAAACCCCCTCCCCACCCCCCCCAAACAACCGTCTGCTGCGCAGGCTATTTGAGGCCTGGACCTCTCCCTGTGCTGAATAAAATAGTCTGGCGTTAGCCAGAATAAAATACTAAAGACTCGTGTGTTAAAAAGGTTTTGATTGCGGTGTTCCAACGAGTTATACGAATTAGGAGGTTGCATGTCTGGTTTAATAGCCATTTGTCTAGCACGTCATATATGGTTCTGGAAATTGCTGCATGTGGTGGGGCATAGGTACCCCCGCCCATGTGTGCATTTGTCGCATATTTATAAGATTTGTTGGATATTCATAGCTATAGGGCTATCCCTGACCTCAAAAGGCGAATTTCCGCCACTGATAACTTGTATAGTAATCATTGTATTAAATTGTCTAGTTTAGGTAAAAATGTGTGAATATTAAAGAGCGGGTTTTACTGGCAATGTTATATATATATTCGGAGTTTACCCAGACGAACGCTAGTGTGTTTAATACTATTGTAGCCTGCAGGAGAGAGGTACAAAGTAGAAACATAATTCGCCCGTTATAGACCCTTTGCACTTAACCCTTGGTGGAGGAAAAATGCTTCTAATAAACAATGACATTTTCATTGATTTTTCACTCTATTGAACTGCTGAACTTTGAAGTTGTCCTCCAGATCGGCCGTTTTGACGTCATGTGCAAAGCTTCTATTGCGAAATTTTCGTCTTACAATGCAGCATGTCCTAGCCTACGCATAGACGCTCTTAATTAATCCCCAGTTGTTTGGGATCTGGGACGGGCGCCTGCACGCAGGCTATCCACTTGTGTACTTTTGTGAATTACGACCATGCAGAGATGCTCAAACTACATATATTAAGTAATAACAATACGCCTTAGCCTTTTCCCGTCCGTGGGTTTCCCCTGGGACCAGTGAAATCGTTTGGCATTAGTCAGAGTAAAATACATAACTAACATAAGACTAGAAGCGGGTTGTTTTGATTGGAACCATTACCAACACTAATGTTTTAATATAGATAAGAATTAATAGAGATACAGTATACGTAGCGTCATTTGAACGACTTTAATGCAACGTTACTTCCTTATTCTTTTTATTTAGATTATTTTTTGGAAGCTACAATGAATGATTCAACAAAAAATACAACTAGATCCACAGACGAAATTGGTTCTTTACAGAGTAAAGAAAGTGAGCGATGTATTATCATTATTTTACCAACAACATCGCGCAATTTTTATGTATCACAAATATCTCATTCTATTTCTGAAACAATAACCAAAGAGCACGCAGATATCTTACAACAGCCAATGCAACATGGTAATGTCTTGGTATCACTAACACGTGGTCTACTGGCTGGTATCTTGATTGTACAACTACTGGACACAGTCATAAAAGTCACTTTTCAAAACCTCGCAGTTGCCGCAAGCTCTTTAAAAGAGGGCCACTCCATGACCATCCCTTGTGAGTGTAACAATGTTTTTACGATCATAGAAGATATTCTGCGTTCAGCCAACATTCAATTCTTAACATTTCGACTATGCCGTGGAAATGCAAGCCTGACTTGCGGAACGACAACGAAGGATATTCCTATTGGCGAAATTCATCGCCTAGAGGTGCTTGTGGAAAAACTAGGAAGCTACAAGGACGCCATAAGTAATTTATTAGGCAGGACAACTGGGCGCATAATGAACACCAGAGGGGCTGAAGCAGCTGCAAGCCATGTGGTTGCTCTGAGTGATCAAGAATTCCTACGAGAACTTAATGAACTAAGATACCAACATCAGCAAACTGTCAACGAGTTGAATGCAATAAAAGATAAACTGTGTGGAAGTAATAGAATGATACAAAATGGAGTTGATAATCAATCATACTCTGAGGTAGTTCAACCATTACAAGAACAACAAAATTCAGTTGCTACTGCAGAATCAACTTCAAGTTCTACACTAACAAGTGATGCAGTGTCTCGCAGATATCCTTTGCTAACCATGTTACACTGTATAGCAGAACGCTTACTGTTGATTGACTGGGTAAATCTGCGCGATCACATTGCAAAGTATGTTCCTATCAGAGTACTTGAAAATACTCAAAATGGAATTAAACTTTTTGAGGAACTCGTAAAAAGAAATTTAATCAGTGATGGAAATTTTGATTTTATTCGAAATGCATTTTACGAAATTCAACGCATAGACTTAGTTCATTTGATTGATTGTGTTCAAGATGGTGATTATAGATTGTTGACCGAGCAGCAAACGAGGAGGAGTGGGTCTCGCGATACCGCTGTACCCAATGGATTGCCTGCTCCTCCTCGGCAAAAAATGCGAGATTTAACCTTGGGTGGAGACCCAGAAGCAAGATATGACAGCAACTACACCAGAAGCTCACCAGACCCAGCAACAAGTGGGGATAGCCGTGACGAGAGGGATAGTGGTGTATTACAGCGCAAGTACAGAGATGTACCTCAAGGTTTCAAACTATCCCCATCGTACCCTGTTCAAGAAAATGTCAATACGACCACGACAACCGCCGAGAGTAGTACGAGTCACGAGGGCACTTCGACTGATTCCGACAGTCGCCGAACAGAGCAAGCTGGTGGTCCCGATTGTGATACATTGACGCGGAATCGGGAACCCGAGAATCTTAACTCCGAGAGTGCTAATTCCCAGGGTGTTAGTTCCGAGGTCGCCCGTTCCGAGGGTGCGCAGTCCGGGGTTGCTACTGCGTGGGTAGAAAACCCGGAGTGGTCATGTGAACATTATGACAGATATTGTGACGTGCAGTTCAGTTGCTGTGACAACCAGTTCTGGCCTTGTCATCGTTGCCATAACGCCAATAGTTCTTGCAGCACGAGAAAACTTCGTTCTCGAGACATTAAAAAGTTAAAATGTAAACGATGTGGAAAAATCCAAGAGGTACGGTCTTTTTACAACCTTTTTTTCTGTATGGTAGTTGTATCAAGTAAATATTGAATGGTCTATCACTTGTGATGGTGATTTTCTTGATATCTGGTTATATTAATAGTTCTTGTGGTAAAATGGTAGTGGTAATGGTGCTTGTACATACAGCAGTCCTTGGTACAGGGATGGTTATAGTCAGTGGGGTGATATTGATGGTGGTTGTTGTTACGGTAATATCCGCATGACAATAGTACTGAGCTCAGAAATGGCAATTTTAATAGTCATAGCTTCTGTGCATGTGCATAGGACAGTCGCACGATGTTGCGCGCACATCATTTTGATAGGCCATACGCATAAAAACGTGGCCAATACTAAACGAAATTTAACTATTTTTAAAGATAGAAATAATTCTTAATGCTAATATCTTCAAAATTGTCGAATTTCTTTTATTTAGCACATTTGTCATGCTTGTAGTGCGCCAAAATTACACCTGTGGCTTCCGCCAAAATAATGCGTGCGCATGATCGTGCAACTCGCGTGTATATTTTACAGTTTTAGTAATCCAGGTTATCGTATAACAGCGTTGGTAATACAATAATAATAGTTACGTAATGGTTATAGTATTGGTAATGGAAATGTACCTGCCTGGTTATCAGGTTTAAAAATCGGGTACAGTCTACACGCAGGCTAAATGGTACCATGCATATTAAAGTAATTGTTATGGTGTTGGTAATATATATATATATATATATATATATATATATATATATATATATATTACCAATGTGTTACGTTTGTAGAAGATTGAAGAGTGCTCAATACCTGGAGTTTGGTAGAGCGGAATAACGCACGCGATGGATGAACGTCACACGTCAGCGAACCGTTAACCATAGATAATGGAAGGGGAACTGGATAGGAAACTTCAAACGAGGTTAAAGAACCGGAAACGTTGTTTGCACAACTTGCTATGGTAATTACACACTTATAAGCAGCTAATGCACCTATTGCTGAAATTAGACAAAAGTGTAATATCACTTAAGTTCAGCAGTGTCTGATTTTAGCCATGTGGGACCACCCATTAAGTGCATTGCCCGCTTATAAGCGTAGAATTACCATAGCAAGTTATGCAAACATCGTTTCCGGTTTCGTAAGTTTCCTATCCAGTTCCCCTTCCATTATCTATACGTTAACGAGTTAGCGTCATCACACAATGAACTGAGTCAATCACATACAGTTGCCTGAAGATCGTCTCAAGACGTGAGACTGAGTAGCAACGACTATATTTTAGGATTTAAACTGTTATATATATATATATATATATATATATATATATATATATATATATATATATATATATATATATATACGAGTTTATATATAGTTAATTTGTTTGGTTAATGGGTTGACAACATTAATAGTAACATTTTCACTATTATAATCATCGTAATAACTAGAAACGATAAAGAAACTTAGAATGGTTATACTCACAGCTGGCTTTTATTAATAGTAACGCTATTAGTTTTAATGTTTAAGTTCTGATTTATGTTTAATTTTAGTTCCCCCAGAACTCAGCCCACTGTGTTCAATGCAACATAAAGTTTTCTGACTACTTTTGTCCTATTTGTCAACATCTGACGGGAACAGTTAATCACCCATTCCACTGTGAGAAATGTGGTATTTGTAGGTAGGTGAAAAAATAGAAATATAGAGATATGTTTAATATGAACTCTAAAGTTAACGGTTTACACTAGTTCGTGTTTTTAGGTAAAGAAAACCAACAGTTTCAGCACATTCTATTGTTAGAATATTTGAATGAAAATATATACCTATAGTTCTTTTTTTTTATCATGTTTGCTCATAGATAATGGAAGGGGAACTGGATAGGAAACTTACGAAACCGGAAACGATGTTTGCACAACTTGCTATGGTAATTCTACGCTTATAAGCGGGCAATGCACTTAATGGGTGGTCCCACATGGCTAAAATCAGACACTGCTGAACTTAAGTGATATTACACTTTTGTCTAATTTCAGCAATAGGTGCATTAGCTGCTTATAAGTGTGTAATTACCATAGCAAGTTGTGCAAACAACGTTTCCGGTTTCGTAAGTTTCCTATCCAGTTCCCCTTCCATTATCTATGGTTTGCTTTAACGTTATTTTCTGTTATCTCGCAGAGTACATGGTGATCGATCATTTCATTGCGATGTTTGTGGTGTATGTCTCGATATTAATCTTCAAGGAAATCACAGATGTCGGGAGGGATCAGCTCACGATGAATGCTGTATTTGTTTCGAGGTAAACTTAGTATTCCTCTTGTCGCCAATCTTAATAAAACAGATTTTGGAATAACGGCCGCTCAACGGACAATGTCCGGTCAAAATGAGTCAAAATCTTGCCTGACACATGGTCATTTTGACCGCTCATATTAAGTACGATTGATTGCACTTCCAGATAAGTATTTTGTCCTAAAATCGCACTAGTCCTTGAGAGCAGAATTTCTATCTTTCTTTTTAACTTTCTAAACATCATATGTTTCGTCTTTAGGATGCTTTCACTGGCTGTCAAATTCTTCCTTGTTCACACAAGGTTCACAAAGACTGTGCTGCGATGATGCTTCGTAATGGAATGTATGAATAGTTTTTATATTAATGTACACCCCATTATTCCTTAATTGTTAGTGTGAGAACAGTACTTAGCATTTCATTTTGTGGCCTTTTACTTATACACTAAATTTAGGAATTTATTGATCTTTTTTAAAGAACGAAGTGTCCAATCTGTCGAGAAAGTTTTGCACACAGAATTGGACACCGCCCAATATCGTAGATATCTCGCGCATAACTACCGCATTGGAGAGGAAAAGACAACACACGATCAAACAGGTCATGGTAGCATCAAACAGGACATCGCAGGACCAGATAGGACATAGCAGAATCAAACAGGACATCGCACGACCGGATATGACTAGCAGAATTAAACAGGTCATGGCAGGATGGAATAGGACACGGCAGGATGGAATAGGACACGGCAGGATGGAATAAGGCATGGCAGGATCGAATAGGACATGGCAGGATGGAATAGGACATACGAACAGGAGATGGCAGGATCGAATAAGGCGCGGCAGGATCGAGTAGGACATAGCAGGATGGAATAGGACATAGGATCGAACAGGAGATGGCAAGGATCGAATAAGGCATGACATGATGGAATAGGACATAGCATGATGGAATAGGACATAGGATGGAACAGGGGATTGCAGGATCGAATACGGCACGGCAGGATCGAATAGGACATAACAGGATGGAATAATGCATTGCAGGATTGAATAGGAGATGGCGGGATGGAATGGGAGATTGCAGGATCGAATAAGGCACGGCAGGATTGACTAGCTATGAGATGGCGGGTGGAATTGAGCACAAGAAAACTGGACAAGACCAGATTTATTTTCACTATTTTCAAGATACTGACCATTATAAAAATATGATTTTATATCTAAACAACACAAGTAGCAATATGATAGAAGAAAAACTTAGAAACTAAAGAATGTTAGAATATTGTTACTAACTTATTAAGTACGTATTTTCAGCTTACTAACTTACCATATATTCATTTATGGCTAGTAGAAAGCAACTAGTTAAGGTGCGTTAGGAAATGTAAAAACAAATGAACATATATATATATACCAAAAAATGGAACGTGCAAAAAATATGGTCAATGATAGAACTATACTACAGCCAAGGGAGCATGTCAGTCATTACTGTACTAGTCAAATATATTATGTGTTTTTATGCATGCTTTTATGATCGAGTACTGTTTCATTTGTTATGAGGTTTTATCTCTCATAAACCCTTTATTACTAGGGCTACTGTGGTAGGCCGAGTAAGTTTCGGCAACTGTTTTTCTCTTTTTTTGGGTGTGTGTGCGATTTTGCATTTTTTACTTCCCCTGATTCATACTTCCGGTCAAGGGTAGGAACCGGGGGGGCTAAGGGGCTGCAGCCCCCCCCCCCATATTTTATCTTGCTGATATTAGCCCCCCAATATTTTGCCCAACTACGGTTTGAGATTAAATGAGTTAAAGAGATCGTTGGTAATAATTTATAAAAATAAAAAATAAATCCTCCTAACACCATAAAAATATGAATTTCTTTCGTACAGAACGGGAAATTCGTCATATGACCGAAATCTATTTCTCTGCAGGCATCACCAGGCAGGGACGCGAGGGGCCTGGGCTGCAGTAGAACCCAGTACGCACAGTAGAACCCCCATGCTATGTGACCATTTTTGTGAAGCTGAAAACTAGTCGTGGACCCCCTAGGCGGATCTGTGGAAAAGCCGGGAATGCGCATTACACGAACTCAAGTAGCCCCCCCAAAGTAACACTGCTTCCTACGCCCCTGCTTCCGGTGAGTTGTTAGCTATGAGAGTGAGGCCGTGAGGCATGTTTTAAGTTCTTTGCTCCTTTCGCTTTTGAAGTTGGACAAAAAGTTGAACAGCTTTGCCTTTTGATCAAGGTGTTCTTGCACGTTGTTGGTAGATTTCGAAACTGCCTAACTGACTTTGTAGTTTATTTAACAGTGATGTGGCTGACAACTGTCTTGAACGTAAATATGTTCACCAGTGTGAACATAGTCAATCGAGATATGGTCTGGAAACTCAGCTAAAGTCTTTGGTCTATCTTTTTGTTCGCTTTTATGCATTTTTGTGCACGGTGTACGGTCACTGAACACATTGTATTTTACTATAATGAACGAATTGTTCAATAGCAACGTTTCAGTTCAATCACTCAACCGTGCTATTTAAATATTAATAAACCTAAAACAAAGGATGTGCACGGTGTAAGGTACGGTTCAACATAAAATCACAGCTCATTATAGACGCTTTGAAGTTTGCCGAGCTTCCAGACCATATCTCGATTGACTATGGTGTGAAGTATGCACCACATTTCGATTCAAGTATTCAACACTTCAATCCGTATTTTTTACCGAAGCATAACATAAGGTCTCACATGCAACCTAACGTCTCACATTTTGCCAGTAGCCTGAGTAAACGCCTTACCCAGGCGTCTTGTTTTTCTAAAAAAAACACGTTGTCTTAGTCGAGAAAATCAAAGCTAAAGTTTATGTAAATCAAGAGGAATCTGCATCACATATACAGACACTCATTAAACATGGATTTTCTTAGTGTTTTCCTCATGAATTATTTCCTCATGTCGGTGGTTTCATACCTGATAAAAATTATCGACGTCAGAAAGAATACTAATGAACATAGACCTTTCTCGAGACTCTGTGGCCATAGGGCCTCAAAAAAGCCCGTTCGAGCAACCTGCGCCAGAACCCACTCCTTCCCTATATTACTGGTGCTCAAGGCCTGATTATTTTTTTTCCATATCAGGCCTGGCGCAGCATTGCAGTGCGATACAAGCGTCTGCACGCAGGCTAGCAGTGTTCATAAACGTAAAACAAAAGATTGGTGCACTTTCAGGCCAACCTCAACATAAATCACAGCTCATAGACGAAATCGGAGTTTCGACTGCGCATACAATCTGAGTCGGGCTGATAAAACGTAGTTCATTTATAACATGAGGCTGAAGCAGCCGTAGTAAACATAACACTTCTGATTTCAGAAACTTTTTAATGTTTAGGTATTCTATAAGGATAAAATTTGCTTATCTATTATCCTTGACAATAATCCTAAACGTAGTATCTAAAAATAATGAACCCAAAACATGAAAAAACAGTCCCAGCCTATGTTATCTTCCCGTTATGCTTTAATAGACACGATGTAATTTGCATTGGGGCCCAAATTAAAAATGAAACTAATTTGCATGTGGGCCTAAATGAAACTACGATTTGGTGTATGGTTTAGCCACTTTGATGTTCACCATGACAAATGTTTTTCTGCCAAGTTTTACATGTAAGTTATGAGTTATATAAATATTTATTGCAATGAAATACACACGCCAACGCGAAGGCGGCACTGTTCAAGCTATTGTTTACTGTACTGTCTTTGATTTTCTTCTAAATGCCCACTAAAATTATTAGAATAGTAATACAGTTGATGTTCTTAATCTTGGGCATAAATATGTCTTTTGGCCCTTCTCTGACAGGCCTCAACGTTCTAGAAGTTCCCGTCGTCTCAAGAACGTGAAATGCTCTCAATGATGTCTTGTGTAGAACGACGACGGCGTTCTCTTTGCTCTTGGGATTTTAAATTGCTCATTATCATTGTTTTGAATGAAAAATGCTATTGAATTCAATCGCCGTCCGTGGCTCTAAAACGCTTGTATGCTTAAGCTCTCTACTCTCCGATCCCAACCCTTGTCCCCGTCAATTACGTCACAGTAAGCTACTCGTCGGGTGGTTGTGCCTCTACAAATCAGTTTCCATGTCTTCAGGATGTGCCCTGCTAAGTTAGTTCAGAAGTCAGAACCCTCAAAACTGTGCAGGAAGCTGAATATGTTTTGTTTATAACCTTTACGACTCCTATATAATCGCCTTCCATACCGATTAACCCACAATAGCGATTGCCATTTGACCAATAAATATGTTACGGTGTTGTTGTAATACCATAATTACTGTTTACGGTATTGTGAAAAACAAAGATTTTCCCTCGCCGACAACATAGAAGAGTTCATTCGCCGTCAAGCCTAATGCGAAGAAAACAACGGGGTGAAAAGCAAAACGAATTGATTATCACAGAAGATTATCAAAACACAAAAGCTATGGAATGCAATCACGGTGGGAGATGCATGAATTTCATTTTCTAAATTGACTGGGCAAAGCCACGTCGGTAATTAAATATTCAGACACATATCGAAAGAACAACCATCTTCTTTACCGAATCATGTCTTCGCTGAGTGATAGAGAGTTGGATGCTCTGAAGGATGCTATCGATCTGTATGATACTGTCGGAGACGGCAAAGTCGATTCTCTATCCCTGGCAGACGTTCTACGGGGTATTGGAGAAAACCCGACGGAGAGTGATGTACAGAAGTTTATAAAGCAAGTCGATCCGGTTGGGAATAAACGAGTATCGTTCGAAGAATTGATTCCAATTGCTCTCTCGTGCAAGCAGAGAGCGCGAAAGGTCCAAGCTCAAGAATTCATCGATTGTTTGCGGGTGTTTGATCGCGACTGTTCGGGAAATATAAGCAGTGCCGAGCTACGCCAAGTGTTGACAACATTAGGCGACAAGTTGTCCGCGGACGATGTCGATATGTTAACATCTGGTCTTGAACACAAGGGACAGCTGAATTACGAAGAGTTTGTGAGAAATGTCATGTCTGGGTAGAGGAACACGCTGAACGAACGAACATCGGGAAATACTATATTAGCTTTCTCGGCCTTATATTGTTGTGCTTGAATGATCTTATAAGTACTTTTGTTTTGCTGAGCTGTCATGACGGACGCCACGTCTTCTGGCTGATGACAAACAATCATGGCAGTTCTTAATTTTTACGAGACACGATCCTATTCTTTTTTTATTAGTTCAACAAACTAGAAGATTTGTTGTTAATTGTTTATATACCAAATAAATGTCGAATCTTATATTAAATTCCTTCGACTGACTCCCCCCAGGGTTGTTCAGCGACCGAAGCCATCAATAATTCATGATGAATATTTCAACAATCTACACTAACTTTTAATATAATATTCACAATTTGCCCCTTTTTACCGTTACTTTTCTAACTACAATCCGATTTCACCCTCCCTATCACCTTTCCCCTTCCCCTAGCAGTTGGACGAAACCAGCGGCTCGGTTTCTCGGTTTCTGCAGTCGGTCGGACGAACTCTTCCCACATGCATGACTTTATAATAGACATTAGACGTTTGGTAGTCGTTCATGAATTCTCAGAAACCTATATGTATAGGATAAAGCACGAGAACGAGGGATTCATGCCATATAAAGACCCGAGGACGCGCAGCGTCCGAGGGCTTTATATAGCATGAATCCCGCGATGTTCGAGGTTTTATCTGACTTAAATAATTGTTGAGGCGGTTTTCCAACAAAGTTTTGTCTATTTTTTCTACCTTGGACAAAGATTTTCCTAGTTTTTTCTTCATTTCTTTTCTAATTAGTATGCAAGGGCTTTATGCGATATAAAGCTCTCGAAAGAACAAAGAAAACCGACTCAATAATTATTTAAAGTGCCTATCTCATGGTTGGGGACTTTGAATATTTGTAATCTTTAGATTGTTCTGAGAAAAATTGTAATATATCTTGTCAGACGAAAATTTCATCTTCATGGGCTTTTTCGCTGTTAAAGGTTCCGGAAGTGATGTCAAAGCAGGGATTTAGAAATAGGGTTTAATATACACATATTCCTGCTTTGACGTCAAAATGACATCACTTCCGGAACCTTTAACAGCGAAAAAGCCCATGAAGATGAAATTTTCATCTGACAAGATATATTACAATTTTTCTCAGAACAATCTAAAGATTACAAATATTCAAAGTCCCCAACCATGAGATAGGCACTTTAAATATTATATAATCGAAATATAGTAAGGTTAGGCGTTCTAACCATGCATTAAAGACGCTGGCGCTGTACACGGTGAAACTTGTGTCGCAAGGCTATTGTGAAACAGGTTTCAAGGCAGATTGCAACGTGTAACACCCTCTCG
Source organism: Corallium rubrum (assembly GCA_964035015.1). Classification (NCBI taxonomy): domain Eukaryota; kingdom Metazoa; phylum Cnidaria; class Anthozoa; order Scleralcyonacea; family Coralliidae; genus Corallium; species Corallium rubrum. The sequence goes on from OZ036003.1 coordinate 5,559,534, forward strand.
TTTTAATATTTGTGTCGCTTTCTATTGCGATTGCGAGCCAGGTTTCACAAACCGTTGCGTGAAGTGAAGTGCATCCTATTTTGGTGAAAGCTGTCTCGCAGTGCAAAGCGACACATGTTCATAAACAAGGGTGTCTCGCACAAGATTTCACGAAAAATTCCATCGTGTAACAGCGGCTTTATAAAGTGCCTCGCACCCAGAGCCTGCGATCCTTTTGGTCAGTACCAAGGAACGGAGACTCTGGGAAACTCCGATGAAAAAGTCCCCAAATCGGGGTCTTTGGTCCCAGTCCTCTGGTTCCCAGTTCCTCATAATTTGCATGATGATCGTTCGCAGGTCGACCTCACATCCAAAATTAAGGATTATCCTTAATTCTCAACTCGCCTAGAATTAAGGATAATCCTTAATTTTAAATGAAAACTCATCCCCCATACCCCAACCCCTAACCACAACCCCCCGGTAGCCCTAAACCTAACCAAAAAACCCCGTACCCTAAACCTAGTCACAACCCTCCGGAAAAATGACACACCTCTCAAACCCCGACCACAACACCCCCCTAGGATTTTTATTTGTTTGTCCGCGTCGGTTGTGATCGGCTCGGCTCGGCTCGGCTCAGCTGCTCAGGTAAGGAATTGTACTTTGTTAGGAATTTTGGCTAAATTCTATCGACCTTGCATTCTCTAATGTTATTTTTAAAGCTTGAGACGAAACTGCGAAGAAATACGAGACGAATCAGACGACAGATGTTTGTTTGGCGACAAAGCGACTATAATAATAGTTTTAACTTGTAAATTATCGGCATTTTCTCTGTTTTGAATTATTCATGTGTTCAATTGTATATTGGGTTCGTCGTTTATAATTAAGTGTTACAGAACGTTGATAAATCAATTAAACAAGTTAGCAACGTGCACAGAATTTTAATTTTCACTGTTATTTATTGCTGGGTCGAGATTGATTGAACTAACCAATCAGATTCCGAGTTTCATCGGAGTTGCCCAGAGCCTCCGTTCCTTGGTACTGACCAAAAGGATCGCAGGCTCTGGGTACGAGATTGAAAGTGCCTATGGAACGAAAATTAAGTTTGTCTTATTTTAGTCTCCCGGCCGCGCGATATTGCCCCGACAGGCTTTGCGAAACTGAGGCAGCAGATGCTGCTGATGTTTCATCATGGCGGATTTTCATGCAGGAGTGGCGAGTTTTTCCTTCTCCTGACGCCTTTGGTTGTGTTGTTCGAAGTGAATTTGTGTTTTAATGATAAACACGTTCGCAATGCTTTTATACTATAGTAGACCTGGGTTGGCCGCGATCTCGATAACCATACGCTGAAAATGTGTAGCACTACTCGATCAAACTTTTACGAAATTCTCGATCAATTTACATGTTATTAATTAATTAAATGGTACTGAAAAATGTTGCTAAAGTGCTGTAAATCAAAGAACAAAGAAAGCTGATAAAGCCAACTTGCAAGTGAAACGTAAACATGCTGTATTTTACATCTTCATGCGTCTGTGAATGCTGTATGTATTAAAGCTTAAATGTATTGAGGTAACTGTATTAATATTTGCGGTTTCCTTTATTTTTGCTTTTATTGTTTATTATTGTACTGATGTCTTGCACTAAAAGTCGATGCTATTAAACAGTTTAACCAAAACAATGAAATGGTGGCCATACTGGTGTACCAAAACAATGAAATGGTGGCCATACTGGTGAACCAAAACAATGAAATGGTGGCCATACTGGTGTACCAAAACATTGAAATGGTCGAGCCATATTGGTGTACCCAAACAATAATACACACTTGATGAAAGTACAGCAATGTTACACCAGTATGGCCGATTGGCCACTATTTCATTGTTTTGGTACACCAGTATGGCCACCATTTCAATGTTTTGGTACACCAATATGGCCACCATTTTATTGTTTTGGTACACCAATATGGCTGATTGGCCACTATTTCATTGTTTTGGTACACCAGTATGGCCACCATTTCAGTGTTTTGGTACACCAATATGGCCACCATTTTATTGTTTTGGTACACCAATATGGCCGATTGGCCACTATTTCATTGTTTTGGTACACCAGTATGGCCACCATTTTATTGTTTTGGCATGTACATCAGTATCGCCACCATTTCATTGTTTTCGTACACCAATATGCCTTCGAGCCGGCTCTCCTTTGGGGGATTGGGGAGAAGGGATTGGGGAGAGAAAGGATTCTACCCAAGAGCCGGCTCGCCAACATGTCCTCCTACCCTAGAATTACCAATAATCAGTAAGTGTGAAGACTCTGTCCCACATGCGGGATGTTAAACTAAATTGCATATAACAAAAAGGGTGTTGTGGTCGGGGTCTGAGAGGTGGGACTTTTTTCCCCGGAGGGCTGTGGTTAGGCTTAGGGCCACTGGGGGTTGTGGGTTAGGTTTAGGGTTGCCGGGGGGGTCGTGATTAGGTTTAGGGTAAGGTTTAGAGGTTGGGGTCGTAGTTGGGGTTGGGAATTATTTCTTTAAAATTCACGATTATTGTTAATTGTAGGCCATTGCACACTTACTGATTATTGGTAATTCTAGATGAGAGAATATGCTGGGCTCGCAGGCTAATCAATAGAGTGCGTTTCAGAAACGTTTAAGATTGATTGTCTAAAAGATTTACTATGATTTTTTAAGCTATGGAGAAATTGGTTAATAGCCAATATATTTTTGCCTTCTAGCTTACAGGATCGAGGAAGTCGCTTATATTTCAGTCAGCTTCTGTGGTTTTTGATATCGTGAAATTAATTCATGCAAAACGTCACAGACACGTTCTGTGGCTCACTCGTCCAACCGTCTCTTCCGTGGAGACGGCTGGAAATCGAGCCTACGTTTTATTGAAACACACTAGAAACCATAGAGATCATATAAATACTAGAGGAGGCATTGGCGGTGAAATTTTGTAACCACATGGCAGCCGCCATTACCTATGATATTTCAGTCAATTGGTTGACAAATGTACCAGACCCAGTCGTTTGCCAACCAACGCGCCTAATGTTTGCCTCCAAAAAAATGCAAGATGGCGGCGTTCAATTGGTTACCCGCGGTTGACTGAAATTAAGATAGGATGCCTCCTCTAGGATTTATATGATCTCTATGCTAAAAACTCCAAGCGACCTAACTAGACTAATCTCTGACTCAGGCAAAAATGACCCGTGTTCTTTTCTAGGCACGGAATAGGTCGGGTTAAAGTACATACGGGCAATTCATTCTTCCTTGAGCGTTGACTCTTCTCTCTACTAAGCTTGGGGTTGCGTCTTTTTGGGAATAAAAATAGGTGTGACGTCATTTGGTTTGTATTTAGCGTAGAGTGAGGCAGGTGAGCCCACGATCAATACGTGGTTCCCTTTTAACCATAGCCGCCACATGCTCTTGTGATAACCTCGCACGTCTAAATCCCAAATGTGCAAACACCGCGCTACGTTGTTCCACGTTGTCCAATCGCTGGCATGCTTCATTTCGATATAAAAAACGTATGTCTTACCAGATGTGTCTGGAATGAAATCTTTCTCGTTCGTGCAAGGATTCTTGCTGTGGTCAAGAACAATGGCAGTACTAGAAGAAAGACGAAGGATGTAGAGGTTCAGTGCCGGAGTACGCCTGTTGAAGAAGCCGTATATATATATATATATATATATATATATATATATATATATATATATATATATATATAAATGATATTGGGCATTTCACTCGATTATATAGCATGTTCTAAGGGTATAGGGTGGGCCTGGAGGGCCTGTGTAGTTGCCTGTGTAGGGCCTGTGTAGTTGCCGGAGGGCCTGTGTAGTTGCATTTTTCGCAACTGCTCCCGGTTTGGTCTTAAAATGTATATATTCTACACTCGAATTTTCCTTCACCCTTAGAATATATATATATATATATATATATATATATATATATATATATATATATATACAATATCCTGGTTGCTATGCGTGTTTTCATTGGTTGTTGGCCATGATCTGTTAGAGGACAGACACACAGCTGACTTGCTTTTTTCTTTCTTCACGCCCCAAAATCCGGCAAGAAGTATTGTGTAATTTTTATATTGTATAAAACAAATAGATTCCATTTTTTTTTGTTGTCTGTTCAGTTATAGACGCACAGAAGACGTCACAACGTGGTAAGAACATCAGTGACCCACTCGACTGCGTCTCGTGGGCCACTTTTTTGTTCATCTGTGCATCTATAA